>JAQFZP010002350.1:0-13989 GCA_034695745.1 Geophilus truncorum | reverse complement strand
GTGCATCACAAGTGTTAAACACAAGGTACTCCACATTTTCACAAAGCATTAAAAACATTTCTAGAAACTTTTCGGTAATATTTTGACACTTTATAAAATATAATTCACGCAAATATTGAAACGAAGGTTTTCTCAAATTTGTCGACCATCCTGAGAGAGTGCAATCGCGCAACGCCAATTCCTTCAAATTGGGAAGAAGTGCACCAACAATTTCTAATTTAATTATATCGACGTTACTCAGCTCTAAGTTTGTCAACATCTGTGACGTGATGCGCAAAGCCATTTGGACTTGTTCGGACAAATCGTACTCGTACTCAAACGTCAATTTCTTTAAATTTGGAAAGATCTTGACCACGTTTAGTAATATTTTTTCATCGGTGATGGGCATGATGAAGGGTCCTTCTTCCAGTATATATTTACTTGTATCTGCACTCGAAGATTCGTGTTTTGCAAGTAGCATTGGAAAAACTTCTTCCCACTCACTAAAGTTGAATATTCTCAGATTCAATTTGTCCAAGAGAAATACGCATCCAATTGGTGTAACACTCGTATTTGACACATCCAAGGTGTTGATATTCGATAAGCTGCACAACTGACGAACACCTTTGTCGGTCACCTTTTCGCAGAAGCAGACATCCAGTTGTCTTAGTTGGTGGCACGATTCACTTATTTGTACGAGAACATCGTCGTCGCACTCACTTCCACTGAGATCGAGAATTTGTATTTGTGGTATGCTTTTAATTAGCTCTCTAATTTCGAGCGGAGAGGTAATCGATTCACAATACCACGTCAGGTATAAAACTCGAAGATTTTTGCCCACGTTGCGAATCCTATCGATGATCCCGATAGTTGGTTTGTCAAATTGTCTGTCGAGTGAAAACGTCATTGTTTGACAATTAATGAACGTATCAGTCGGTAATTGATAAAAATATTCCTTTTCACCATGTAACATCAATCCCTCTAACATCTCGTTGACTATATTTACAGGCAAGCAAGATAAGTTCTTTTCGAATGTTGGCATGTTCTTCATGATATGCAAAATTAACAAAGTGTTTAAAGACTCTGGCGATTTTCTACGTGGCATTTTGTCGGTTAGTTTTTCTAACGAATAAAGGTTTTTGGTTATTGTAATGATTAAAAAAGAATGTGCTCGAATCACAAACTTTACATCCTTGGGAGGCGGAATGTACAGTAGGTTTATTTGATAAAGTAAACTAACGGTTGTTATGTAAACTGGTTGCTAGGTAACTACTATATACATGTGCAATAATAATGTCAGGCGTATAAGAAACCTAACCTTTTATTATTTAACTTATTATTATTGGGTTTTGGATAATTAAGTGAAATTTTGTGTGTTTTATTGTTTGAATTTGAAATTCAAAAATTTAAACAAAAATAAACAACGTTACAACGAATAGTAAATTTTGCAAATTTTAACTTTTTTTGTAGTGCTTTGATAGAATCGTGATACAGATGAAAAATTCAATGGTGTACAACTCGATAATTAGTCTACTTACAACTCAAAAAGACTCAAATTCGTCGGTGGACAAGTACTCTAGTCCCCTTCATTCAGAACTAGTCAACTTAAAACCCGTAATATGGGAAATAAGAAAGGCCATTACCAACTTTACTTTTTGTGCAAACAACGAGCATATTGTCTATTTAGTCAACAATGGCGCTTTGGGAACTTATTGCAAGTGTTTGTCGATCAAAGAACCTGACACAATTAAATTGATTCTCGATGGATTGACCAATATATTGCGGGTATAAAATAAAAATAATGGCAGTAATTCGGTGTAAATTTTTTAATTTTTTTTTCTAAATAAATACTTGTAGATTGTCAAGAATTGCAACCGTATGGAATACGCGTGTGAACTCATCAAAGAATGCGGTGGATTGGATTTAATCAAATCTTTTGAGAACCACGAAAACAAAAACATCTGCCTTTCGGCGCATAAATTTAATTGAATTATTGCATTATACTGTATCATACTTTTGGCATTGTATTATACTTTTGTATTATACTTTTGGCAAGCGACGAATAAGACGAAATAAATTAACGAATTTACCTTTCCTATTTCGAAATCTACTGGGGTTAATTAACTACAGCTTTAAATTTATTGCTTCATTTAATCTTGCTAGTGTTTCAGGCTGATATCAGCCATGTTCTTCTTTTTATTTTTACATTTGTAACACAATTAATAAATTTTTATTTTGATGTATGAATTTTGGCAGTGCACAATTCACAATGTATGAGCAAGAGAAGAAGGATGAGAGTAAATGGAAAAAAGTGAAAGTTGCCTTCTCTGCCCCACACCACCATTAATTCACTCATTTTTTAGGAATTAAAATTGCTTAGGCTTGCTTGAAAGCCAAGTTTTGCTTCTCTATGAAGCAATGCACTATATACTGCCATACAAAACAAAAATCAAAATTTGCTGAGGAAAAAATGCTATTTCAGATTGGTCACATTTTTAGATGAACAGATCACATTTTATTTTTTTTTTATTGTTGCGATATTTTTTCTTTTAAGAGAAAATTATGTACTTGATATTAAATTTCAATTAAACCAAAATACCATCCGCTTGTTAATGGTATAATGAAAGATATATGAGACTTTTTTGCAAAGAAATTATAATTTTTGATTATGACTAACAACAAATTGATTGACAAATTTTTATATTTCTTTTTGCAAAAGCATTCATTTCATTAGTCTATGGAATTTTAATCCGATGATGATTAGTATGTTCATTTAAAAGAAGCAGTTGAGTTGAAATATTGTTGATGTTCATTCCCAGCACTTCGAACTATAATCCTAAAAAGGATTCTTCAAATAGCAATCATTCCAGTGATGACACAGGGCTTGATTAATTGCGTCTACAGATGGATACTTGAATGAAATATTGATGGAACATTTTTGTATATCACGAAAATATAAACATCTTCTCAATGTTTAGCCAGTTGTAATTGTAATATATGGATAAATGAATGTTGTATTTCTTATAAAATGTTAAAAATTGGTATTTATGCCATATACACTTAAATAAATCAACAAAAATGGCTTCCAAGATCGAAAAACTGTTATTTTGTAATGTGTACTAATCATTTATGTTTATTTATTTATTTAAAATAAGTTATCCCATTAAAACCATCGTAGTCTAACCAAATCTCGCCGTTTATCGCGATCACGCATAAAACGGGCGAGAAATGTTCCGATTTTTCCCAGATATCTACCAAGTGTAACTAGTTACACTCCAATGATGCGTTCGCATCACTGCGACCAATGACGAAAAGGAGAAAACACAAGTCAGCCATATGTGAAGAAAAGTGACCAGTCAAAGCACAAACAAGACAAAATAAGTGAATGAACAAAAACTAAAAGTGCGAAAAGAAGGGAAGTGAAGAGAAGAAAAAGGAGTAAACACAAGTCAGGGATATGTCGACTTCTCTCTCTCTCTCTTCCAGCTGTTTGTTTAGTTGGCCGATGCATTATTAACAATTAAATAAACAAACTTTTAAGAAATAGAAACTTATTCAAAAACAGATTAAATTTTTGAAGTCAGATTAACCTGGCCTTTATATGTTTATCTTTAAAATTATATTAACCATGGGTTTAAATATGAAATAAACTTTTTATAAACATAAAAACCAATGAAAATTTAGTTGGAAAACAATGAAAATATGTAAAAAGATTTACTATAAAGACAACCTAAAGCAATCAGAAAATCAGCAAAAGTTATTTTAAAGTTAATTGAAAAACAATGTGGAAATAAGTAGAAAGATGTAATTGAAAGTAAACTATGTGCGACGAGCCTCGTCTAAACGAAGCAGAGGAACTAGGAGATGAAGAAGAAAAATAATATGAGGGAAAAAAAGAGAAAGTTGAAAGTGAACTCTCGTAGACAGTCCAAAACCAATAAAAACCAATAAAAAGTCAGTTGTAAAACAGAATAGAAAGATATTAAAATGAAAAGATATACTAAAAACCTAACTGTAAAGCAATCATAAAATAAAAGTAAAGGTAAAAAAGCTAAGTCTCTTAAGTTAGGGCTAATGTTAATATTAGTGCAGCGAAGAAGAAAAAGCCAAGAGAGAAAGAGAATAAAGAAAGATGTGTTGCCTTGAGCAAAGCTGGCGCTTTACTGATTGAATAATGACATTTCAGTTGCAAAGAAAACTTATTACAATTGCATAACATCATTGTGACAATCAACAATCAACAATGATGGTATATTAATAAAGGAAGCACACTATAAGAATGATCATGTACTAAAAGGCTTAACTAGAGAAAAACTAATACAAAGTTCCCTGTTGGACTTCTTGTATGAATGTGAGGACCTTTTTTCTTTCTTTCTTTTTTTTTTTACTCACTGCCATTAATATTATTTGAACAGAACAATTTATTTCAATTCGAGGTATTAAACATTGTTTGAAAGTGTTACAGTAACTAAACATACAAGTATAACATTTACTGTGGGATGTTTAGTTTTGGAGACAGGAGCCACCTATTGAGCAATTTTAACGATTACTCAACAAAATCCCCAGACCCGGAGAAATAATGGCTAAACCCGGAGCCCGGAGATTGTACCCTAAAACCCGGAGACTCCGGGTCAAACCCGGATAGGTGGCAACCCTACAGTGTATGTACAAATACAGCGTCTAGGGCATAACTCCCCCCCCTCCCTCTATTGCGAATGATACAATACATTTCTGTTAATACAATTATGCAATAAATTGTAAATAAAAAAACCACAATGGTTGCAAAAATTTAGTTATAAATCGGTCAAAGATCAATAGGCAAATTAACAAATTTCTAATAAAATTCTAAAAAAAAAATAAAAATAAAAAATAAATAATTCCTACCTTTTACTATGATGGTCACTTGCCGTTACTAAGTTGAGGAAACGTCAAAAGGCACAACTTCTCCACATCGTAGTCGATAAAAATCCGAATAAAGAAACACAAAAACGAAGCAACAACAAATGTAAATCTCACTCGGTGCTGTACATAAACAAAGTTGTCCACTCTGGTCGCACATAATGAAGCTGTAGTTAATAAAAATCCCACTCTGGTCACACACAAGATCACTGTTGTCGTAAAAATGTCACAACGCACACCTGGAATGTTTCCATCCACAAAACACGAAACGAACTTTGAAGCCACTTCGAAAACGTCATCTAATCTCATTTGCACCATTAACGCCATCTAGCGACAAAATAAAAAAGCTGTAAATTCACAAATCAAACCATTATTTCTATTTGTTTACAAGGAGTCAAGGACTAAGTGAAATCAGTAGTAGCATTCGTGAAATTATGTGTAAAATTAGTAGATATGTTTATAAATTAAAATCTTTTCGCAAAAATGTTTTGCAAGTTGTAGATTATATTTTAATTGCGTTTAAATAACGAATTGACCCACTGAACTACTAAATACTCAAATAGTGTGGACGAAACAAATGTTTATCAAATTCTAAGATATCCTGCATAATTTTATTTTGTGGTTTATAAATTTTACGAATGTCAAGTCGTTTAATCGAAAAATGCGGTGCATTGGATTTGATCGAAGCTCGACCAGCAGAGGCGAATTATATTTCGGTGAACACTCATGCGAGGGGCGCCAGACGTCACCAGCGCCACCTTCCGTAAATCCACTTTGACGTCATCCAAGATTTGTAAATAAGACAGGAAGTTGCAAATAAAGGCAACTTTATTCCACATGTCGATAATTACTTTTTCGTCAGTGGACAAGTGCTCGAGTCCCCTTCATTCAGAACGTTTCCAAACTTAGTCAACTGGAAACCCATAATATGGAAACTAAGAAAGGCGGATCGCCATCGAAGAAACAAATTTCGGTAAATCGGTTGTTTTGTTTTACATAAATGAAGTTTAAAGAAAAGAATGGGAGCGTTTGTTAAGTTTTTTTTTATTCAAAATGTAGGGCTTTTACAACGTCGAAGACGGAGAATTGATCAGCATACTAGATTCTCAAGACCAGCAAGCAAAAATTCGAGCGACGGAACAAGTGAGAAAAAGTTTATCGAGCACACCAAAACCGCCGATTGACGAAATAATTCAAACCGGAGTTGTCCCACGCTTAGTTAGCTTTTTGAAATGCAATGACAAGTAAGTGAAAATAATTAACTTATTTAAATATTTTGAAATTAAAAATTAATTTTTTTTTTTATATTTTTAGTCCTATTTTGCAATATGAGGCCGCGTGGGCTCTTACTAACATCGCATCCGGCACAACAGAGCAAACGAAAGTCATTGTGGACGCTGGAGCAGTTGCTGAATTCGTTTTGCTTTTGTCGTCGCCGAATGCAAACGTTGCCAATCAGGCCATGTGGGCTTTAGCAAACATTGTCGGCGACGGATCTGATATTAGAGATTTCGTGATCGAGTCTGGGATTTTGACTCCCTTGGTGCCGAAACTCGTCAATATCCTCGATGAAGTCGCTAAATTTAATTATATTCTCGATGAAAATAAGTCTTTCTTGCAAGACGCCGTGTGGACTATTTCAAATTTCTTCAGAATAAGAACTCCACCACCGCCACACGTGGTAGCGGAAAAATGTGTTCCCATCTTAACGGCTATCGTTTACAAAGATTGTACGGATTTAGTTAAAAATAAGCGTATAAATAAGTTCAAGTTATTAATTCATTTTATTTATTTTTTGTAGCAATTGATCCCGACATTCTTTCCCATGCATGTTGGGCATTTTATTATCTCGCTGATATCGACACTAAAAATATTGATATGATCATTAAGGCCAACGCTGTGCCCAAACTTGTGAAGCTTCTTGGACGCTCCGAACCCAACATCCTTATCACAGCTTTACGAGCTATTGGTAGTATAGTGGCTGGAAACGATGAGCAAGTAATTACTTTAGCACGTTATTAGGTTTAGTTATATTAATTTAATTTCTAAATTTCTAGACTCAAGCTGTTATTGATGCCAACGTTTTACCCGCCCTTCGTAAATTGTTGTTTCACAATGAGCCAAATATTCAGAAAGAAACTTCGTGGGCCATTTCAAACATCACTGCCGGAACAGCGATTCAAATTGAAGCAGTTGTTTCTTCGGGTATCATTCCCGACATTCTAGAATTATTGAAACGAGTGACTGCCAAGGTAAGCAAAACGAAGACAATTTTCCTTTTCTTTATTTTTTTAAATATTATTTTTAAATTTTAAAATATTTTGTCTCTTTAGGCTGAATTGAGGATTCAAATGGAGATAATCTGGGCCATTACGAACTTTATTCATGGTGCAACCAATGAGCAAATTGCCTATTTAGTCAACAATGGCGTTTTGGCACCATATTGCGGGGGTTTGTCGATCAAAGAACCTAACACGATTAAATTGATTCTCGATGGATTGGCCATTCTCTTGCGGGTATAAAATGAAAATACAAGTTAACAAGTAATGAAAGTAATTAGGTGTGAATTTTCAAGTTTGACTTCTCTATGAAGCAATGCACTATACTGCCATACAAAACAGGACAATGTAATATGCAAATTAACGACATGTAATTACAGGGATTGAAAATCTAAATTTGGTGAGGGAAAAATGATATTTTGAGATTGGTCACATTTTTAGATGGACCGATCACATTTTATTTTTTTTTTTATTGTTCGATATGTTTTCTTTTAAGAGAAAATTATGTAATTATTAGATATTAAATTTCAATTAAACCAAAATACCATCCGCTTGTTAGTGGTATAATAAAAGATATGTGATACTTTTTTGCAGAGAAATTATAATTTTTGGCTATGACTAACAATAAATTGATTAACAAATTTTTTTGTTTCTCTTTGCAAACGCATTCATTTCATTAGTCTGGAATTTTAATTCAATGAAGATTAGTATGTTCATTTAAAAGAAGCAGTTGAGTTGAAATATTGTTGATGTTCATTCCCAGCACTTCGAACTATAATCCTAAAAAGGATTCTTCAAATAGCAATCCTTCCAGTGATGACACAGGGCTTGATTAATTGCGTCTACAGATGGTTAAGATTTCAAGATGAATTAATTGGAAGAGAATAGTTTGGATCACCGATAAATTTAAGTAGAAAGTTGAAAACGTCAAAGAAAATCGATTAGATCCTCTTTGAAATTTGATTAAATTGTTACAATCCTAAAAAACTCGACTAAAATCGCCAAATATTAACTAAATTACATAAAAAATCGACTAAAATCAATTCAGTATCAAATTAAATTAATTTAAAAATTTTTTAAAATCATGAATAAAAAATCATTTGAAATCATCAAAATAAGCGAATCAATTCCTGGGAAAAAAGTCTAAAATCCTATAAAAATCGACCAGAATCAAGTTTAGATTCGTAAATACAAATTGAACACAAAATCTCTACGAAAATCCACACTTTACTGTTGCAAATTGATAATTCTCAACTTTGCGAAATATGAGGTTAATTTTACAAAGTTTTTCGTCTGAACTACTGCTTTCTTAATTCGAGATTTGATATTTATACAAATTCGAATTAGTCGTTTTGCGAGTTTAGCAAACTTGGGAAACACTTGTTTTGTATGTATTTAGTTCTAATTTGTTAAAAATAAGAATGTATTCAAATTCTGTATCAAATTTACAACATAACTTATGTATAACCGATTCAATGTAAACAATTTTCTTATTTTCTTATGTATCATAAATCATGACATCATACCAAGTAATTCTGATTGTGTATTTTGTGTTAAGTTATGATCTATGAATAAATAAGTTGTTATTTTTTGAAATTACAAAGATGGCTGTCGTGTGATTATGTTATTGCATCGAAAAAGACCTTTCTAACCTCAGAAAGGAAAACAACTGCACAATTACTGATTACTAATCTTATCTACCAAGTATAACTAGTTACACTCCAGTGATGCATCTAATTCGACATCCACCAATAATGCGTCCGCATCACTGCGACCAGTGATGAGAAGAAGAAAACACAAGTCAGCCATATGTAAAAAAAAGTGACCAGCCAAGCACAAACAAGACAAAATAAGTGAAGGAACAAAGACTAAAAGTGCGAAAAGAAGAGATGTGAAGAGAAGAAGTAAGAGGAGAGAGAAGAGTAAGAAATGACAAAGGAGAGAGAATAAAGACAGAGTTGTTGCCTTGAGCAAAGCTGATGCTTCACTGATCCAATAATGTATTTACATTTGCAAAGAAAACTCTTAACAATAGTCATGGACTTGATGCATCACATCACTGTTTAAAAACAATTAGAAAAGATAACATAAGAAAAAAAGCATATGGCAACAATTAGCACATGCTAAAAGGCTTAAACTAGAGACAAATATTAGGTTTAAATGTAAGTACAAATACAAAACCTCAAATCGAACTTAATTATAAGGAACATCATAAAATTGCATCGTTGATAGAATTTCGTAATATTGCCACATCAATTGCTATTGTGAACTTAGATGCAAATAAAAAAAAACGACCACCCGTTAGTTTCAATTAATTACTTACACAAAATTATTATAAATTATTTTCATTTAATCTATTGATAGAAATAAAGTCGGCCAAGAAAATGTGTCTAAACAGTAACATAAAACACAATATTTACAGTTCCCACTATCCAACAACAAATTCGAGATCGATATTTTTGATCAATGATCCGACAAAAAAACAGACTATGGTTTAATCATCATTGATGATTAAACCATAGTTTGTTTTTTTGTCGAAATTGATGATTCATCAATTTCTTTAAATTAACCAAGATACTAGATCACAACACAGAATAGAAACACACAAATTGTAAATTTGAAGCGACATTCCATATCTCTCGCATAAAATTTACTCACATACGGTAGGGTACTAGTATCGAATCACGTAATAATAGAGTTTTTAAAGTCTGCGCTCGGATAAATAAAAATAAACCAAACACCCATTGTAAAGTGAAATGAAAACAATAGTGGAATTCAATATCTTGATTTCAAAGCTTTTGTACTTTTTGGAAAATTGTTTTTCTTTATATATATGTATCATAAACTTAAAAAAAAAAAAAAACCACAAAAAATTGAAAAACTAGTTTCTAAACATACCCACTCCCCTCGAAAAACAAAATAAAATCTACTTACGATTTTGATGTTCGGTTCTGTTGAATAAGTCACGAATTGATTGTGCAGATTTTGAAAAAGTGTTAAGTGTTCCTCTATGCACAAAGAAGGCATCAAATGGTTACTGGCACTATCACCTTCACTGTTGCATTTGGCTCTGACATGCACGTTATAACAAATACTAGAACCGTTTCCTATTTCAGAACTATCATTAATTTCCAGCTATTCGAAAAATCGTAAATACCTTCAACGCTTTGCGATAACTGAAGATGCTCCAATTTATTTCATTGTGTATCTGTTTATTGTGCCATTGCTCTTCAGTTGCTGCCCATTTTTGTGCTGTCAAAGACGTCTTGCAGGAAAGCTTAGCATATGTTCTGGACATCAAAAATGAATCAATAAAAATATTTGTATAAAAAACTTTTAAAATTTTTTAGTGACACTGTTGATGAAAATCAAATATGAAATTACCTTTGTCAGTTGGAATCAATTCCAAAAGACTCATGCTCATTGTACGTGGATTGCTTTGCAGCTTACAATTTATACTGAACTTACAGTAGATGAAATTGTAAAATGTCTTCAGCAAATACCAGTTGAAAGACTGACAATTAGACGAGTTAAGAACCTCTACGGGGTGACTAAGAAATTAATCCAAGAAATTGCATGTTCTCTGCCTTGGGCTCTCAAAATAAGAAAAATACCAAATGAAAAAAATTGGTGCAAAGTATTACTGGTTCTTTACCATGATCTAACACAAGTGGACATCAATTGAACCATCCATTAAAAACTATAGACTTGGTTTCATTACTGGCTGAGGTGGAAGTTGAACAGATAGATAATTAAATTTCAATAATAAATAACCTATAACAATATTTAGAACTAAATTATTTAAAATCTGTAAATACAATTTGTGGTGATACACCATTGTGGCATTCATTAAAACAGAGAAACTTTATTTATTATACAATTTTTGATGTGATTCATGGCAGTAGTGATGATGAACCAGAGTATTATAAAGTATTTTATAATGGAATTTCCAGCTTTAGTTACAACACATTCTGTATTAAATTAAAAACAACATTGTAAATACCTTAAATAATTGTAATTGTTGTTCATTTATGTTAAAAAATAAAATCACTTGTAAATTATATTTTCATGTCTTAAAAAATGCATCATAGAGGTCAGCAGCAATCAGCAATCAAACGTGTTTTGATTCAACGGAATTAATTTCAGAGATGGAAATAACTCAAGGCTGCAAGTTTCCAGTTAAATCTGGTTGAATAATATTTATAATGAAATGAATGGATTTATCTAACCTGTTATCAAGTAAGTAAAGCAACATTTTTCAAGTAAATAATAGTTTGTTATGAGTCCTAGATTTTTAATTACTATTAAGATTAGTTATCATTAAGTCGCCATTATGTAACTTAACTCAACACACTTTTTTGAACCGACCACTCCCACATTTGTGAAACTAATTTGAATAACCATGGATTCAGAAAGCACAGATGTATTAGGTAAAAGCCAAAAAATATTTACAAAAAAATAGCTCATTTACATTGTGTTTAAATAGAAAATCCAGAAGGTAGTGGATGCTATAATTCTGCAGGAAGAACAGCCACAACAGTGAACTATATTAATATAGGTAAAGTTTATGTATATTGTGGCTTTTAAATCTCACATAAATTTCCATCTCAATAACATAAACGAAAATAACATTTTGTATTTTATTTAACCTTGAGCTCCAAGGCTTAAAGTTAAAACATGTTTGTTTTTATAGAAACATGTCACAACATAAAAGCCGCAACAAATGTGGAAAGCCAACACCAACAAAAACAACATTCACCTCCAATTCAAAATAATGGTAAAATTGTATAAATATCACTTTAAAATAATTTTAAAGTTAATTTTCTTTTGTAAAACCACAGATGATCATCTTCTAGCAGCAACAAATATGGAAAGCCAACACCAACAAAAACAACATTCACCTCCAATTCAAAATAATGGTAAATTTGTATAAATATCTCTTTAAATTAATTTTAAAGTTAATTTTCTTTTGTAACACCACAGATGATCATCTTCTAGCTCCCACAAAACAAAAATTAAATATATTTAAAAAAGTTACAAGTTTTGGGAAAGGTATAAAAACATTTTTTAAATAAAATTAAACTAATAATAATAATTCTTATTATAAATTAGATACGACAGATGGCTTGCAGAAAAAACTACAGGAGTTTTATCAAGAATCGACATTGCCATGCATTGCCTGGTTAGATAAAGGTCAGGATTTGATGATGACTGATTACTACACCGAACTGCAATTAGATTCATCAGAAACACTAATTTCCATTGAGAAGATATTTTCAAAAATGGATAAAAAAAATCCTCTAAAAATTTTAATCGAAGGTCAACCGGGGTACGGGAAGACAACACTGGCCACAAAAATTGCACACGACTGGGCATTATCAAAAAACTACATCAAGCATTTCAAATTAACTTTCCTGTTACCATTGAGAGAACTTCGACAACGAAGCATTTTAGAGGCAATCACAGCAATTGCAAGTCATTGCAGTTTTGCCAATGTTGATGGTTTGAGAGACATCTTGATGGAGAATATGTCAAAAACTCTTTTGGTCTTAGATGGTTTGGATGAATTATCAGTATCAGAAAGAATGTCTGTTTTAAAGTTGTTGTACAAACAAGTGTTACCAGAAGCAACTGTAATAGTGACATCTAGAACCGATTTGTTCAACTTGGAACAAAGTGAACAAAATTGCCTCTTTGGTAGTCATTCGAAAAAGAAGGAATTTTATGATAAGAAAATTCAGGTTTTAGGAATTAGAATTGAGGACAGGCAAAAATTCCTACTTAAATTCATTCCATTGAAAAGTGCTGACGACATCATAAACCAAGTTGAACATCTTACAAAACCAGTAGCAGACATGTTCAGATCACCATTGTTTTTAATTTTATTAGCATTCATGACATCAAAGAAGAATGACTGGACATCATTGACCACAAAAACACAATTATTCAAGAGACTTTTTAACTGTATCATCAACTGTAGCAGTTCAAAAAAAAATAGTTCTTACCCTAGAGAAGACACTGACCTATTTCAAGTTGGCTTACCATTGACCACTATACAAAAAACAATTAAAGAGTTTGGCAAGTTATGCCTAGACCACATTTTCAAAAATAACTTGCAATTTGAGTATTCTGCATTGACAAAAGCAATATATGACATGGGATTTCTAATTAACCACAAAGAAATTTCCAACTTTGAGTCATGTAGTCACTTTGAAGCATTCCATCTATCAATACTTGAATTTGCAGCTGCATTTTCAATTTGGATCGTCTTCAAACAAAATATGTTGAAAAATGGGACACCAGGGAATTCTCTTCATGGCATCCAATCACTTTACCTCAAAGTTGAAAAAACATCACTCATCCTCCCATTCCTCATTGGCCTTCTACAAGAAGAAGCAAGTGAATTCTTCCACCAACTTAAACCATTATCCCACATACTTTCGTCAACAAAAAATGGATTATGGAACCTACTGATTGAAATCCAAGAAAGTTCTAATCAAAGTAAATTACTGTCATCTTTGACTGATTTTATTCCACCTCATGTTTATCAATGGACAGATGACTTAACAAATTTCTACTTATCAAGTTTCCACCAAAATGTAATTAAACATGGAATTAGCAATGGAAATCTAAAGCAAGTCTTTATTAACACTAGAACTCTATCAAACCTCCCTAAGGATATAGTCATACCAAGTGTGTATGTTGATGTAGTTCCAAGACTTCCATACAAAGAGCACAAATTCTTAGAACATGTACAATGCAGAGATTTATCAATAAGATTCCACACAGGATTTACCAAAAACTTAGATGAAGATACAATATGGAATTATAT
>JAQFZP010002349.1:0-13991 GCA_034695745.1 Geophilus truncorum | reverse complement strand
ATAAATCTTATTATTACTACTACCATCTTTTAGTTCAATAAAACATTTTGCGTTTTTAAATTTTTCATTTTGACTTTTTTTTCACTTTAAAGTTGTATATGTCAAAATTTAGAGAAAATTCAATGATTAGACTCCAAAACATAAAAATTCATTATATTCTGTTTTTAACAATAGAAGTATCAAATTCGTAGCTACGAAATAATAATTGTTCAAAATAGGTGTAAAGAAGACGACTTGATGAAAAAATAGTTCTTCGCAATAAAGGGTTAAAAAGGTTGACAAAATTTGAAGTAAAATTGTACCGTCATCGCCGTTCAAGCCGACCACGTTCAACTCCAAATTACACAATCACATAAGAATGTTAAAAAAAAAACATTGCACTTTATTTTATTTTATGCCTTTATAAAATGAGAATAAGTGGATGCAACCAGAAGAGAATTCATTTGTTCTGTTGGACGCTGATGCCGATTATCAAACACAGAAAAGATCAAAGTTAAACCACCGCGATAGAGAATTAGCAAGGAAACTAGAGAATAAAGGCATTGCTAAAGCAAGAGAAATATTTGATAATGCACTCGTTGCCATGGCTGAGGCTACGAGAATGGAAGAAGAAGTGGCAGCAGTCCAGAGAAATCGAAAAAGAATTGCGGCAGCTCAAATAGTATTTGAAAATGATCTTGAATCTGCGAAAACAAACGAACGTAATACCATGGCGGCCATATTCATCACGCTGGCTTTTCATTAGTTATTGGGATCAGCCCCGCCCGGACTGTATCAGTGTAGTGAAAAATAAAAGAAACCAAGAGAGAGAGAGAAAGAGAAAGTTGTGTTACCTAGAGCAAAGCTGACGCTTTACTGATTTAATAATGACATTTCAGTTGCAAAGAAACCTTACTACAATAGCATAACATCATTGTGAGTAAAAATCAACAATGATTGACATACCAATAAAAGAAGCATGCCATAAGAATGATCATGTACTAAAAGGCTTAAACTAGAAACAAAATATAGGCTTAACTAGAAACATATGAAAGGTTTAAATATAAGTAAAAATAAGTTTCTATATAGAAACTTACACCTAATATTAATCTACAAAGTCTCTTTGGAATGCGCAACAGTTGAAAAAACAAAATTAAAAGCCAAAAATTAAAAGCTGTGAAATTAAAAAGAAAAACTGTTCTGTTCTGTTCTGTTTTAAAAGAATATTTTTTGAGATTTTACTATTAGCAAAATATTTTTTTGTTTTAAAAATTTCTCATAAAAATTACTTCTTACTTCTTCTTACTTTTCAGATCAAAGATTTAGATCTGAGAATATAGGTCTAACGTTGTTCGCATTGCCCATTAGTGGCAAATTGAAAAAATAGCTCAACTGCATCACAATTATAAATCCAATTATAAACCCGTGCGATTGGCGTACAATTTCCCTGTTAAATCTCGATTACATTTTTTATTTTTAATGTTTTATGTTTTACAGGTAATAATTACGTTTTGTATTTTCTAATTTGTTATATAATATCTTTACATTTGAACCATATTTGCAGGCACTTTGGAGATGGCTGTTTGATTCAAAGCACCAGAGATTACATTAGAAGATCAACCTCACCTTCTTAACGTGTTTAAAACAATGCTGCATGCATCAAATGAAGCTGAACTTATTGAAAATTATGATCAGCTATAATTGAATGCAATTGCTAGGAAACATTCTGGTTACTTAAAGCACATTAAAAATATTTGTAAAAGAAAAGATGAGTGGGCTTTGTTTCAGGATAAATTTTTTAATTAAATAATGTCTGCAAAGCTGCCATGCACATTCTGATGAATTACATTTTGGAAAGAACCAAAGCAGCATACAATATGGTGCAGGTATAAACTAATAAATGCATCAGATCTATAAACCAAAAAAAATTAACAAATTTTTAATTTTTTAGATATCAGATTTTGTAATAACAAGAATGGATTTATACTATGAACAAAAATTGCTGAATGTTGCTTTCAACATGTTAAGCAATTTTTTGCCTTTGAAATATGGCACTCTTCAAAGAAATGTAGAATTTGCAAAAGAAAAAATTGTTGAAAAGTTTTGTAAAAAGTTCTTCCAATTTTATTTATAGCATTGCCATGTTAATTTTAATATTTTTAGATTTCCGAGAATGTCATTATTGTTCCTAGTGAACACAAGCCTGATGCAATCTATAATGACAATATGCCCTGTTCAAATAAATGGCAAGCTGTGCAAGCATCAAATTACCGTTGCTAAATATACATTCATCAGCAGCCATAAGACTAATCGTCTCCATAAACAGCCAGTCTCCAGGCCTGCGGCTGTCATCTCTCTGCCTTCAGACCGCTGCAATTACCGCATCCATCTCGTTCATCTTTCGTTGACCTTTAAGTTTATTATGAAATTGTAATTTGTAATTTCTACAATTGTAAAGACATATTTTTAAATTTTTTTTTAACTTTCTAAGGTCTATTTATGTTGCCAACTGTCGGCCGCGAGAAAAGATTCGCACTCGAGACGTACAAAATGCCGGTAAAAGAATCCGCGTGTAGTTTGTCATTTATGCTTGGATAACATCATAAATAATTATCACACGCTCACGGACCAGGATTTAGCTGTTCTTCGTAAGACTCATTTAATTTTCGCACATTTTAAAACACATTTTCATTGACAATCAAAAAAACTTAAAGTTTAAGTCCCCCCACTGCCCTCCTTGCGTCTTGCATTAACCCCACATCGAAGCAAAGCCGAAAAAAACACATTACAATCAGAATTTTCTCCCACTATCAAATGCTACAGAAAAACAACGCTTTTATATCATTGCCACTGGAAAATGAAAGAACTATCATTTTTTAGTAATCTTTAGGAACTTGGAAGGTCGGTTAAGAAAAATTTTTTGCCAGCCGGCTTTGGCGAAATTGTACCCAGCAACTAATCACACAATGAAAAACTTATTTCTGGAGTGATGGGAAACAACAAAGAAAGAAAAATGGCAAAACACAGTCGAACAAAGCTCCAAATTCACATCTGGAATCGGTCAACGAGTGTGGAAAACCAGCAGTACAAGACTAAAACGCGTTCTGGAAACTGCTGGAAACGTGAATTTATGGGACGTCCTCACGTCCGACTCCTAAACCACATCATGCAGAAAACAAACATTTTATTAAACAGCGAACACATAAGGCTGGAAACGTGAATTTATGGGACGTCCGACTCCTAAACCACATCATGCAGAAAACAAACATTTGATTAAACAGCGAACACATAAGGCGGGCACGTCACAGAGCAGACCGGGCGGAAGCGCGCGAGGAAGACCGCCAGATGGAGCACCAAATGCGGGCATAGTGGCAGGCGCAGGCCCAGACATGGGCTCGTCAGCTCTAAGTTGACGAACGCGAGGTCGCTTGTGATGAGCGTGAACGCATTTTTGATAATTTGAAACGCGCTCATGACAAGGAAGAAGAAAGGCAAGATAACAATGCCCGTGGCCATGGACCAATTGTCTAGTAAAATCCAAAAATTCAACCAACGAATCGGGAAGGTGATTCTGTCGATGCCAATGATTCATATTGTTCAATTTTATCAAGCTTAGCATCCTGAATGTGCGACATTGGTCTGCTACTAAAAAACTAAAGATAGAGATGACAGATCTCGAGGTGAGCATAAATATTTGCAAAAAGAAGCAATCCACAAATTTTCAAAAAAAAGTTACCCACAAATTTGCAAACAATAGGATCAAAAATTTCAAAAGTATGCCATGGTAACAAATAACATTTAGACTCCCAACAACTGCCATGTTTTGGCAAGAGCATGACGCGGTTTTCTAGTTTATTTTGATGTAAAAATGTATTGGATTTTGTTTTCAATTTAAAACAAAAATGCAAGAAGCAGCATACATTAGTACTATTATTAATTTCTTTTTTCAATTTTACTTTAGTTACAACCAACCAGTATTTATTTCATGGATAGGAATAAATTTGTATAATTTCCAGATGACTCTGAAAACTTTGCAGGAATTATTGTTGGTGAGAAGTACGAGAAGTACGTGGGAGGATAAAGCAGTCTACAAACAACACCTGCTATCATCGCCAGTGGGGAATATAGATTTTCCCTATATGTTGGAGGCCTCAAACGACCCGGTCTCTCTTTTTTCCCCTCCTTTTCTACCACCTCTTTATTCCGAGGAAAGCAAAGGTCATCGCTTCCAGCTGCAACTTTAGTGCAACAGCCTAAAAGTTACACCAAGTAAATTTTTTTCAAATTATGCTCCGTGTTCAAAATAATTGAATTTTTGCTTAGGTCATTCATTTTTGCAATTGCGAAAAATGGCTGTCTTTTACCCAAAATAAATAAGGTAGTCTCGTTCACAGAAAAAGAGGCAAACCTTTCCTCTATATTAATTAAGCTCAGAGAACAGCAAAAGGCCAGTACCAGTTCTGATGCTAAAATGGTATTGGTGAACAGCACGGGACTCGACTGGAACAAGAGGTATTTAAAAAAATATTAACATCATTGTGATTAAGTCAAGAATGATGATATCTCAATAAAAGAAGCATTGAACACATAAAAGTCAAAATGACTTGACTGACGTTTGCAGAAAGAAGAAACCCACAAATTTGCAAAAAGAAGTATTATGTTTTCAGATTGATTCTCTGAAATCACAGAACAGAAGACGTTGATCTGATACAAAAAAACTAAAGAAGAAGATGGCAGATCTCGAGGTGATCGAGGCTGCTCGCACTTTACTCACGGCATCCGGTTTACCCAACTCTTTCTGGGCAGAGGCCGTGTTAACGGCTGTGCACGTTATAAACCGATATGTTATGAAGAGGGTTGGGAATAAAATACCAGAGGAGACATGGTCCGGACGAAAACCCTTAATTGGGTATTTTCGGATTTTCGGGTGTCAAGCGTACAAATGGATTCCGCCCCAACATCATATCCAACGCTAAGAGATGTTAATGAGTTAAAGGATTTGTTGTCCAGAACACTAACTACCGTGTTGTACTGTTTAGGCCAACTCAAAAGCTGACTATCGTATTCACCTTTCATTACGTGCACGTAAATTGAGAAACGAGTGCCCGCTCCATCTCCACCTCCGTTTGCATAAAATTGAAGTCGCATCTTGTAACCAAATTCATGGATGCAAAGTGGATCACTATATACAATTAGTGTTTTTCCAGATTTTGCTGTATTCTTGGAGTTAACTGAACTTCTTCACTTTCCATATGTATCGGATGGTTTTGGGCACCAATGATGCCGATGTGCATTGCATTGATAATGACATACTTGGGTTTTTGGTTACAATAACCTAACAATAGGGAAATAAAATGAACTTGTAATTGAAAAATTGCTTCAAAATCAAGTTACCACTTGATTCTCTATTTCTTGCTTTTACATGCAAATTAAAACATATACTCACAATACTTTAAATGGAAAGAGTAATTAATTAAAATAGGAGATTTATTATTATTTATTTATTTAGTTTTAAGCCCTGTGGACTGATTTGCGGCAACCATTTATGTGCAATTATTCACATTGGCATAGATGAAGGACAATTCTTTGATGATTTGATTGAATTTACTGAGAAATTAATTAAACTTTAAATAATATTTTTACATTTTAGATGGAGAAAATTCATCTGTATATGAGTTCCAATTTGCGTGCATCACATCATGCTTTACAAAAACAGATCAAAAGACCTTATAATATTAAATTCAATGGGCTTATATGTCCAATGCACGTTAAGTAAAATACAAATAAAAAATTAAAAATTACGCATGATGAATTTGTAAAATCTGTTCGAGATAATCCAGTTTTACAATTACTAAGCAGCGAAGAAAATTCACTACTACATAAAGTAGTAAATTGCACGGTTTCCGCAATTCCAAGACAACAAATTCAACAGCAACACTCGAGTCACGACCTTGATTACTTAAATTCTGTCAAACCCACTTGTGAACTTTGCCTTAGTTTTTATGAGACTTACATCAACATCGAATTGGAAAAAATCGCCCAAATTAAAATGGACACCACTAATCAAAATAATCAAATTTGGTTTGAGAGCAGAAAATTACGAATCACAAGCTCTATATAGCAAATTCTGTACCAAAACGCGAGTCCACAAATCCCGAGAAATTTATAAATGGTGATGTATCTGACATCAGGCTTACAGCCGGGCCTAAACAAGGCAAAGCTCCAAACGGGAGCAAAAGAGAAGACGTCTCTTTGGTTTGACTTGCACCGGTGAAGTGATTTTATTATTCGAAAAATCTCTGTTACTTAGTTACAATATCCAAAACAACCAGGGTTTAACAATTACCACATTCAATCATCCATAACAATCATCCTTCATCAACTCACGCACAACACCGCATCAATCAATTACACAACAAATGGAAAACTTTTCCCCAAGTTTAAAGGAAATAAAGCAACTGAATATGGTCAGCACAGTGATGCAAAAGCAAGAAAACAATTTGAAGAGGAAAATAATTGCACTGTGATTTGTTGTGGAACTGTAATTTCACAAAATGACCCTTGGCTGTCTGCAAGCCCTGATGTTTTTTGAGGTTTTTTTTAGCATAAAAAACTTTTTTTTAAAAGTAATTTTTAAGAGCATATGTATGCGTATAAAACAGAATTTTTAGCATATAAATCCGGTCTCTATATATTACTTACAGCAGAATATTTTCCGGGAGTAAAACCTTTTCTTTGTAAGACGCGAACCCATTCTAAACTCGAAGTAGCGTCGCAGTCGATACGGCACTAAACAGGGACAATCTTCATGTACTTGCCCAATGTGAATGCTGCATTCGATTTTTTTCCATTTCCTTATTTGTCTATACCCATTGTTACAACCCACAACTGCACAACGAGTAGCCATGTCATAAAACAAACTGTGATCGCTCGTCAAAACAAGTCAAAGCAATACAAAACTGTTCGAGCGTAATGGCGGACAAACGGGAAGTACATGTAGCGGGAGCTTCGGGAGCAACCGCGTTAAAAAGGTCTATTTACCCAATGGAAATAAGGTAGTCTCGTTTACAGAAGAAGAAACAAACATTTCCTCTATATTTATTAAGCTTACAAGTTAGAGAACAGCAGGAGGCCAGTACCAGTTCTGATGCTGAAATGGTATTGGTAAACAGCACGAGCTTTGAAATTGAGGACTCGGCTTGAACGAGAGGTATTTAAAAAAATATTAGAGTAACATCTTAGAATTAAATTTTTTTAAGTTTTTGACTCCCATCTGCACATATTAGTGTTATAAGAACTTTTAGACCTCTTAATCCATCATTCATCACAAAGTCGCTGATGAAATTGTACCTCATGAAGTCGGAAATCGTTGATAAAATTGTTCAATTCAGTAAAGTAACATCATAGTTAAAAGCAGTGCAAAACTTGACAACTTGAAAGCACTTTAAAGAGATGGATATAAAAACCAGAAAAGTTAAACTTCATCAGCCAAATGGCAGAGAACTGTAAATAATTGAACACCCAAATGGCAGATATATGAAATATAAAGGCGGAACAGAGGGGCGGATAAAACTCAGGAACTGAGCCAAGCCAACAGTCAGGGTTAGGTCAACAACTTTATAACTGAAAACGAGACTGAAAATGTCGTGGCAGACGAAAAAACGCCGGTCCCAATGGATGATGTGTCGGATAACGACTCGAAAAGCCTAACTTTACATCTTTCCGAGTTTTCTGACTTAAAATCTGCAAACGAGACTGAAGGCAGACCAAAGGTTTCCCGAAAAAGTCACGGATGATGAAATAACTCCGGTTCTAACAGAAGAAGTGTAGGATAACGACACGGACATCTCAACATTATGTCGTTCCGACTTAGAATCTGACATCAATTCTATAAAATCACCAACGAAAAAGGAAAACGTCGTTGTCGAGTCGCGAACTGTTATCGTTAGAAAATTCACTAAACACATTGAGTTTGATGAAACGCGACAAAATTTCACCGATTGCGGAGAAATCAAAAATGTAATAGTCAGACGAAACGTCGCGACCGTCGAATTTGAAGACAAACGTTCAGTGGCTAAAGCATTAAACAAGAAAGGAGATTTCTTCAGTTTTAAACCGAAAATTCGAGGTCTTGGAAGACTGAGAAGAAGACCTGGAAGTAAACATCTGACAACATCTGACGAGTCTATAAAACCACATTACAACGATGGCGAGTTTTTCAATTCATAAATAACTCAATCATCAAACAAATGCAGCGAAAAATTAAAAAAGATGCGAAAAATAAAATAAAATAATAAAAACCAGTAATGATAATTTATTGCTTGCCATCATTATAACGGAAACCACGTTACAACAATGGCGAGACAATTTTTTGATTTCAATTGATAAATACGCAAATCATGAAAAAAATGTAGCGAAAAATAAGAGAAAATATTATTCAAGTAATATCTAATATAATTATAAAAATAAATAGCGCAATCAAATAAATAAAGACAAGAAAAATGTTTTCATCAATTAAAACAGGAACAATAGCATTTGATTTGAATGCGTCAGTCATGTGACTTTAACTCATAACCTGTAGTATTTAAAATTATGCACAATATCTCAAAATCCAAATATTAAAAGATGTAATATGAAACATCAACCCAAAATATACATAAATAATAAAAATATTAAAAATTATTAGTGTTTTTCGGATATTTGAGTACTATTTCTCTTGCTAGCGTTATAATGATTAAACGTTACACTGCACAAAAATTCAACATTCGAATTGAAAACAAAAAACCAAATGTGAAAATAAAAAATATTAATTCGATCGATTCAATATTAAACAACGAATGGAATAACAGCATCGATATAAAAACGACAGAAATCCATCTTCAAATTACTCGATAATAGAAAAAGTCACCTAAAAAAAAAATAGAAAAATTAAATAAAATTAAAAAATTACAAAAATTAAAATAATTACCAAACATTCATTATTTCGTTTCGTTTTCTACGAAACCGTCGTTGATTTTATTTTCCTATCACATTTTGTCGGTTGTTGAGTTAAAATGGAGTACCGTATCGGCCGAGGCAGGCCATTTTCCATCATGAAATTTTGTCTGTTTTCAACGTGGTTTAGCAGGTGGCAGCCATCTTGGAAACGACTGCGATGATCATTTCCGTCGTTTAAATCGGTCAAGTTTCATTATTTTGGAATCGTACGCATCAACAAATTAGTTACGGATTCATGTTTCGTGTTCTGGTACATCACATCGTTGATAAAATATCTTTTCGTCTCAAACAATCGAGGAAAAAGGAACACGACATGACACGACCACAAGAAAGGAAAGAAATGATACCGCGCATGCGCTGCAATTATGACGTCAGCTTCTTAATCAAACAGCGCCACTTTCAACTTTGGAAGTGCGGCGATTGATAGAACTACTGAACCGTTGAAGAAGTTTTTATTTTCAGTTGTTAAAACTTGTTTTGCTTATAAAATAAATACGCAACCTGTCACACAAAACCCTTGCTGGGTGGGGTGTTAGCTGCGTGCTAAGTGAGAACTTAATTCCTTCAAAATTATTGCAAGATGATCATCTTAATTAGTACCCAGCTAACTTAAGCAATTTAACTGCTTAAGTCCAATCCTAAAAGTCAGAAATAAGAAACTTTATTTTGATCATGCATTAATTTAAAAACCTTAAATTTTACCTCAAAGTTTTAATTTAAATTTTTGATTCAACTTTACAGTTGTTTGCTGATTTTGTTCTTAACAATAGATAAGAACCCAAATCACTTAAAATTAATGTAATATCCAATAGAAATGACCACTGACTACTTGTTTAAGCATCAAAGGTGATGTTACGAAATTCTAAATGCAGTGGGCGAACATTTTTGACTCCAATAGCGTCATGGGCGAACTATTCTGATTTGAATGCACAAATTGTATTTTTATGTAACTTTTTTATTTGTAGCTTTAAACTCATGATTTATTTATGTTAAATTGTCTTATAGTTTGTAGTTATTTTGGTAAAGTTTTGTAACAAGAGGATTATTTATTCTTTGTTTATTGCATTTTTTTTATGATACCTGTCGCCAAGAAACAAGGTGGGCGAACTTTTATAAAGTTGGGTTGTAGTAAAATATACTATTATTAGGCCTAAAACTTGAATTTTTTTGTGAGATAACATGGGATTAAATAAAGAAATTTTATTTGTGCCGTTTAACACTGATTGCAATGCTCCAGGTATTCACTGGATGCTTGGTATAAGAGTAAGTTTTAAATTTGGAGATTGTTGATGTTGGTTTATTCGGAATTTTGTTTTTGATGTTATGTGGCTTTTTGTTTCTCGTCATATGCATCTTTTGGTTATGCTTTTAAGGGTGGAGATAATAATATTAGGGGTTTATGAGTTAATTACGTTTTCTAATGGGTTGGGGGAGGGATTTGTTGTTTTAGTTTTTTTATGTTTTTCTTGTTTGTGAGGGAAGTGTTTAGCTTATAATATGCCGTTCTGCATATATTGCGAAATATTCGCGTTCCTACCAATTTAATGCGGCAAGAGTTCTTCTTTGGAAGCAAAAGCATGCTGTGATGCACCTTGTTTGTACACCTTTGTTTCTGCCATATTAAGAAATTAACATTCAAATCGAAATTGAAACATCATCAAAACACAAACCACGGATAAATAAATAAATAACAAATAAATTTAAATAAATCCACAACTCAGCAAAGAAATTACAAAACTTAAAGTCAGTGTTGAAACTTGACCCTCCAGTCATTGATAAAGAACACTTTTCGTCATATTGAAGAGTGCAGAGCAGAAAATATTCATCATTACTACAATTTGTGGATGAAAAGATAGATATATTAAAAAGTTAGTTGAAAAACAGAGTAGAAATAAGTAGAAGATGTAATTGGAAGTGAACTTTGTGTAGACATAAAAACCAATGAAAAGTTTATTAGAAAGACATGAAAAGATATACTAAAAAGCTAACTCTAAAGCAATCATACAGATTAATCTAAAGTTAGTTGAACAAGAGAATACAAAGATGTGAAAAGATATACAAGTACTGGAAATCCAACCTAAAGCAATCAGAAAATCAGGAAATCAGGAAATTTATTATAAAGTTAGTTGAAAAACAAAATAGAAATAAGTAGAAAAAAACAGTTGAAAGTGAACTTCTTATATAAATAAAAATGTCAATGTAGAAGAAGTCAAGAGAGAGAAGAAAGACAAGAGGTGTTGCCTTGAGCGAAGCTGGTGCTTCACTGATTTAATAATGACACTTCAGTTGCAAAGAAAACTCTCAATAATAGTCATGGACTTGATACATTATCATTATAAGTAACAATCAGAAAGGATAACATGACAAGAATAAAAGCATACAGTAAAAATGATCATGCACTAAAAGGCTTAAACTAGGTTTAGAACAAGTTAACAGAAATAGGTTTAAAGACTAGAGACTAGAGACTTAACCTAACAGAATAGAAGTGTCTTAATTTTAACTTCAATTCGCATGGCGCCTTAGGAAGGCATAACATTTCCGGGCACGACAACAGGTATCGTACGAAAGCAACAAAAGCTTTATTAGCGAAGACTACAGCTGTAAATCCTGCAGAAATGTTTTTGTTGTTTTTCATGAATTGTTTATTTAGTATTTATATTGTGTTGCATCTTGCGTTAATTAGAAAGTTCTTTTAGTTAATATTATATTCTGTATTACACTATACATTGTACACTGTACTTGTGAGTTATCGTACAATCCATGTCATTTAGTATGATTTAGTGATAGTTGTTAAGAACTTCCTTAGCTTTCTTTGTACCTGGTGTTTAATCGTGTCGCTAATAAAAGAGTTGTTTATTGCTGTTCTCAATCATGTTTCGACATTTATTCCGACCCATACAACCACAAGAAGAATTGTCAGTTTGCAAATAGAACATAACAAATTAACGATATAAAATTCAACAAATTCGATAAAAGAAAAAAAAAAGAAAGTAAAGAATAAAGAAAGCAAAGAAAAGTAAGATTCACAAGGTGATATTTAAGTGACGTTTTGCACGAGTACTTTCTTCATTTCTTACTTTCTTTTCCAAAAACTTCCCATTCAACAAGTACAATAGATCACAGTTGTTTGTACAATAATTTGTGATCAATTTAAACTAAAAAATTCAAAATTAAGTTAATTATACATAAATTTAGTAAATTGCAAATAGATTTGATCAATAAATTGCTTGGATGGCAAGATATTTGATACCAAACAGTCGAAATGAGAATAAAAATGGCGGCTTATCTGCCGTCCAACAAGAAATCAAAAATATTGTTGCTGCCTTCGACGCCGACACTGGGCCATGCAAAGGCTTCAAAATCCCATCGACGCCTACACCACTAAGTGAAGAAAAGAAAGAAATTACACCGCGCATGCGCTTCAATCATGACGTCAGCTTCTTAATCAAACAGCGCCACTTTCAACTTTGGAAGTACGTCGTCGATTGATAAAACTACTAAACCCTTTGTGGCGTTGCCATTAGTTGAAGAAGTTTTTATTTTCAGTTGTTAAAACTTCTTTTGTTAATAATTTTGCTTACATAATTTTAAATAAAATAAAATAAATACACAATCTGTCACAAAAATCGCTTATAATAATACAATCCTAAAGTATGACACAAGTCCAAAATTATAACTAGTCCAAATTATGTCGCAATCCTAATTACACTATTCTAAGAAGTACACTATCCACGCTCCAATAAGATGTGGGAACTACCAACAAAACAAAAATCAAGGAAAAGCTAAAAAATACCAAATAAAAAGTATTAAAAAAACAAGAACCGGAACTCCAAATCTTATCAAAATCAGAAAATGAAGAAGCCGTGCACTAACAGGGAAAGGGAAAACCACTAGACGTTTGTCTTATGAAATTGAATATATTTTATTGTACAGCTACTTGTATACTGTTACAATAACGTCAAAAACTGTATACTATGAAAATACAGATACTGTAATCCTGTTAAAGGTAGTGAAGTGCCAAATATGTACCATTGTGATTGTATAACGTCTTTTGATAATATTTTATTGCAAAGTGAATTGTTTAGTGAGAAATTTAATCTGATATATATTCGCAGTTTGTGTGTGTAGGTAAAATGAAGTGCGAGATATATGTGTCAATGTAGAATGGCATTATATATGATGTAATAAAACGACATGATTTGTGATTGAGTGCTATTTGTTGTATTTATTCTTAACAAATCAAAACAAATAAATCTCTATCTTGCTCAACTTTGTTTTCTTTTAACAGCAGCACCATTATAAGAGTAATGGAGACCAGGATGACGATGAGGGGAGAAAAACAGGAGATATTTGTTTCGTGTAGTATTGTATCAAATAAGTGGATTGTAATTGTGTTAAAATATGATTTGAATTAGGGTTAAATAAGAAGAAAAAATGGATATTCAAAAGTATATACTTGTATATATATTGTAATAGTTTAGATAAATGCTAAATAGAGAATTAATTGTATGTAATGAGAATTATCGTAAACGCACATTGTTTGTAGATTAAAAAGAACAAAAACTATCACCCAGACCTAAAAAGATAAGCAATTACATTATATAATATCATGTAATTCTGATTTTGTATTTGTGTTAAGTTACAACCTATGAATAAATCAGTTGTTGTTTTTTAAAATTACAAAGATGGCTGTTATGTGATTTTGTTACTGCATCGAAAAAGACCTTTCTACTGTAACCTCAAAAAATCCATCAACCTCGAAAACAGCATCCACCAACTCAAATAGAAAACAGAGACGCAAAGAAGAAAACACAAGTCAGCCATAGGTGAAGAAAAGTGACCAGCCAAAGCCTAAACAAGACAAAATAAGTGAAGGAACAAAGACTAAAAGTGAAGAGAAGGAGTAAGAGAGGACACATGAGACAGAGAAATAAAGACAGATGTTGCCTTGAGCGAAGCTGGTGCTTCACTGATCTAATAATGCATTTACATTTGCAAAGAAAACTCTTAACAAT
>JAQFZP010002348.1:0-13993 GCA_034695745.1 Geophilus truncorum | reverse complement strand
TAATGTAATGCATATTAAACTTTGAGATCAGTACATTAGCTGCATTCAGAAAGTTATGTTTTGGTGTTTTAGGTTTTTGTGTTTTACATTTTATGACACAAAACATAACCAAAACCCAAACACAAACACAACTGGAAATGACATCATAAAACCTAAAACAGAAAACCTAAAACACCAAAACAGTAGCTGCATTCAAAAACTTGAGCATTAAGTGTGTTGCGTGACGTCACTTCCATTTTATTAGTGTGTTCCGTTCTACAAATCAGGATGCTCATTTCTTAAGACAACACACTGTTTAACACAACACTCATCTTTTTGAATGAAGTTTTTAATAACAACAAAACAGACATTTTCAGTATGCAACAATAAGCTGTCGTAGATCGTCTCTAACTTAGGGACGTCCAGCGATGTTCCCGAGCACTGAATGAGTTTGGAATAAAAAAAAAACTGAGTTTCTTGAGGCTGCATATTTTACTTGCTTTCTCTCTCTCTCTTTCTCTCTCTAAATGATATCCAAACAAAATGCAAGCCTGTTCGAGACTGTTTGGTCTGAGAAGCATGCGAATCGTGACTTGCTGAAAAGCCACACTCAATACATCTCAGAGGCTACTGTATTGCAGCAGCACCCGTGTCATACCGTAATGCAAAATGAAAAGGCCTCCTTTCTCTTTTTAAAAAAATATCTTGTGCTTTAGGGTTACATTAGATAGGTTGCTTCTCCTTCGCATTGCAGCTCTGGCACTTCCCCCCCTCAGTTAGCTACTGCAAGGCATCCTGGTTTAGACATAAAACCGAAGTGTATTCGAATGTTTAGTAGGGTAGATGTGAGACAAAAGACGACTCAATTGGGTGTCCCAAAGAGTTTCCAAACTTCACTGCCTCTTGCTAACTATAACGTGCTTGAGATACCGTATGTTTGAAAGTGTCACAATTTATTTATTTTCATCTAAAGAGAAAAACATGGAATCCTCGAATATTGTTTGTAAGAGCTTTCCAGGTTCCAATTACTTGAACTATTAGCAACACAACTAGTACTTTTTGCCTTGTCTTGTAGTAGTGGCAAGTGGGGAAAAGGACACTTGAATAGCATTAAATAGCATTTAAAAAATATAATAAATACATTTTTTTGGGTAATTTTCTTAGCAACTGCTGTCTGACAAGTTTCCCGTAGCATTGTATCGAGAAAATTACCGTAAATAATTTAGCTGACCCTTCCTTTACCAACCATGGTAAAAATTTAAACATTTTCAGTGCCATGGAGCTGAAACGCTGCGAAAACTGAATGTAATGTTTGTTACTGCCAACAGAGGGAATATATTAACCAATCAGGCACATTCTTTTCTTGCTTGACCCCTGCTGTGTTACCTCTTCTATGGAAAATATTGAAAGTAGATCAGATTAACGACGCGTTTAAATACATAAAAGACGGCAAAGCAATTGGAAAAGTAGTGATCACAACTAAATCTTGATTACAAAAATTTAAATTATTATAAAAATTAAAATTAAGTGAAAATTTCATCGAAGGATTTTCACCCTCGATCTCGACCTCAACAACTTGTTTTACCAGGAAAATTTATTATCTCAGATATTGACCTCTTGAGACACAAGTGTCTGTAATAACATAACAGAAATTAAATTTTAAAATATTAAAAAATTCAATGTACATTTATTTCATCTATGGGTGAATAACAAATGAAATAAATTCGTTCATTCCATATGTCAATTCCTGACACACCATCGCCACCTTATTAGGCCTCGAGAGAAAGAAATGTCAATGCCTTTTTGTTAATGAATTAGAGGTCAGAAGAGAAAAAAAATTACTTTTCTACAGTTAGCTGCAGGGCACTAGGTTGGTTGGTTGGTTGGTGGATCCCCTCAGCAGTCAAACTCAGCCACATTTTTATCAGTGTTTCATTTTTTTATATCAAGGTGAGTTGGTCCTTAATATTTCTGCCATCATTTGTTTTTTTTTTGTTTTTTTTTGGAAATAGATTATGGATTGAATTTAAAATTAATCAGCATAAGCCATGCAAAAATGAAGTTTCTTCTGCTATGGGGTAAGGAAATATTTTTAATTTAATTTAGGCAAGGTCAAAGGTATTTGGATGGTTTGGTAATTTGACCGAGTTTGTTGTGTAACTACCAAATGTGTTTGAACTCGATGAACTTTCGCTTGGTGGCATTGCAAATGGAAAAGTCTCACGTGTTAATGTACTAATCTTGCTCCAATTACTGAGTTATTGATCAGGTGCAAGAAGCAGGGTCCATTATTAATGCAACTTTATTCTCCTTTATCTGTTATGTTATACATCTTATGTATTGATTTGCAGTTAGAAAGTTTTTAAAGGTATAATTAGTAAATTGGAATTTTTCTGCAATAAAGTTTTGGATACCCCATGCAAAGAATAAGGAAATTTTTTTTACATGTGACCCATTTTTTCCAGTAAAAAAAATTGATACTTTTAAGTCCTACCCTATATATAATGAAAAATGGGAATGGGGTTATGAATCAGTCATAAACCAGTCATCCACCATTTTAATTATAAAAAAAAATATCGATAAGTCTTCCCAAACTCATTTAACATATACACAATTCTAATAACTTACATTTTATGTTTATCCCATTTGAAAGCATCATATATTTACAATATACAGTAAAAAATATATTAGAAATACATTTAAAGAGTATGTAAAATATATTTCCTATACATTTTAAATGTATGCCAAATTTAATTCATCAACATATATTTCAGTAAAAATCCCAATTTTTCTATATTTCTAATAACTAAAAATTTCTCCAATTTTATTTCAGTTACCATTCTTGTCTTTGTTGAAAGTGACCCACCAAACTACAATGTATATGAACCACCCGAAACCACATTCACATGCAAAGGAAAAGTAGTGGGAGGATACTACGCCGATCCCGAAGCCAGTTGTCAACTCTTCCACATCTGTGTTCAACTGGATGAAAACCAGGTTCAATGAACTTTTGCATTTTGGCATTTCAAATTTCCTTGTTATTTTTCTCTCATTTATTTCAAGGTGCAAGATTTTCGCTTTCTGTGTCCAAATGACACACTTTTTGACCAGGAGAATTTTGTCTGTGCTGACTGGAGAGATGTTGATTGCACACAAGCAGTGAAGTACTATGACAAAAACCTTGATTTGTTCAAACCAACTGAAGAAGAGGTTGAACATTCACTTCACCAACAAAGTCAAGAAGAGTTGAGAAAGAAGAGACAGTTGTTTGAAGCTCCATTGGCACCAACAGAAGAAATGGCACAAACAAGGTGTGTAAATTGTTAAATATGTATTATAACAGTTGTTGATTTTGAATTTTCTTGCAGTTTTTCCTGCAATAACAGAAGTGGTTACTTTGCAGACTTGGAGACAAATTGTACTACTTTTCACATTTGTTTACAAGATGGAGATGAACATTCAACTTTTCAATGTTTGAATGGAACACTTTTTGATCAGCACAAACTCTTTTGCAGACCTCACTACCAAGTCAAATGTATAGATGTAAGTTAAGAATTACTTCTTTTGGAAATAATTTCAAATTTAACAATAGGTGGTATGAAAAATTTTCATTATTGAACACCCACTCACCAATGAATCATTCTATTGTTACCTTTCATTTTTGGTATTATAATATGCAAATATTCATATTACAACTATCTTGCAATGATGCATTGTTCAAATAAATAAACTTGATAGGTCATAAATCATAACAGCTTCGATTAAAACCAGTTCATAAATCCAAATCCACATGAAACTTATCTTACTCATCTAAAACATCATAACATCTAATTTAAACCTGTCCAAACAACAACACCATCTCATGGTGAATTTTTGCATAATTAATTCCTGCCTTCAAAATGATGCACTCTGGTGAGTAAATCCAGAAGTCACTGACAATTTAATCAATTTAATGTTGACACTACAAGGATCTTCTGACCCTCAATTTAGTTAAAGTAAACTATTGATATAAACAAACCTTGGTATTGGTCAGTCCCTCAACCTGAAAGGAATGTTGTTGGAAGAGCCTTGATTCACATTAACACAAATGTATATAAAAAAAGGAAAACCAATCTGATCCAAAATGTCAAATCTTTTTCAATTGTATTGAGGTAAGTAAGTTGCATGTAAATTATCACTTATCAGGCTTTTAGGTCCAAATAATTAAAATCAATCACTTTTCACAAAATTACACCAAATATATCCAAATTTGCATTGAAATTGTAAAAAAAAAAATTCAAACTAGAGCAATTAAACCCATGATGCATTAAAAATAGCTTTGGATTAAAATAATTTATCACTCGTAAATTATAATTATCAAGTTGGATTTTATAGTGATTTTAGTATCTCATTGAAAAGGGTGAATAATTTCGATTACTTTGTTTTGTGCTAATTATAGTAGTTTAAACAGGTGCAATTTTTTTGGATGAAGAATGGGGATAAATGAAGTAAACATTTAAATCAGATTTATATCACTTAAAATCTCACTTGGCAGGACAATACTGAAGTGAGGAAATACTTTTTTTTTTGTATAAAAACTTGTTTACTTGCTATTAATTACCTTAAAATTTAAACATCTGAACTACTTTTGTGACTTTTCCTGATGCGAGGAAACATTCAGCCTTGTTTTTTTTTTACTAACTTCCATCCTGTACTTAAATGAAATTAGTTACAAACACGAAACATGTCATTTCTCATGTCGTATTTCAATGACATTGCATCATTTTTTTTCATATTGGTAATATCAAAGTTCACCTAAATGTGGAATAATTTCTATTTTTGCTTCAAAAAACTATAAACATTCATCACATACGATGTAAGTAATCAACTTGGCGACTTGATAAAACCACATTTCTTTGAATATAAGTCGTCCTCGAATAAAGGTCGCACTCGATTATAAGCCGTAACAATAAAAACCATGATTGTTTTTAAAAAAAAGTTGTGGCTTTTGTTTTAAGACGTACATTCTTAAATATAGCTTCTTATAGATTAGAATTTAGTTCTAATACGCACCACAACTAATAAGTGGGGCGCTAGCAATGTTATAATGACTTCAACATTATCTCATCTATACTGTAATCATATTACATGTCATTATTGAATCTTTGAAATCCAGTTTCAACAATTCAAGGTCAGTTTTTAATGAAATTGTAACATAGTAGTACCATTTCCGTGTTTCACTTTCAAGTTTCCAACATTTTTAAAATTGACCAAAAGACGATCCTCACAACATTTTGTGTGTAATTTACCAAGCCATAGTGCAGCACTGATTACTTATAACCAGCTTTGAAGACAAGAATTCAACATATTGTAATATTGTAATATTTAAAAAAAAATCATCAAAAACTCCATCGAACCAAATTACAAATCGAATAAATTAATTCAATCACATTCCTCCCTTCATCCCATTTCCTCTCCCACTTTTGTAATTAACCATCAGCACGTATAAGGAAATAATCCACGGTGACTTACCTCAAACATCCGAAGCTGGCAGCTTCAACATAAATTATCCACATCCAAACATTCCACAACCCTAGAATATAAAAAAAAAAAAAAAAAAAAAATCAAAACATTATTTGCATTTTCCTGATTGCAGTATAGAAATTCCTCAAATCACATAGATCCCCACCCTGTTTTATCTACTCTGGCGCATTTTTAAACCTAATTTCACTTTTCAAAACCGGAACTAACTTTGAGAAATTATAATCCTTGCAGGATCAAAGCGAACACGCACCGAATAAATTACAACTCGATTCCATACACCTAAAACTCGAATTCAACATCAATCTTGACAACACTTCTTTCCCTGAGTACGAAAACCGGAACCAGAGTGAGAGTGAAGAAGATGACGACACTTGGTTTCCCTATGCCTTGAATTCGTCAATGGAAACTAATGCATTTGAATAAAAAAAAAATTGATGATAAAATTACTAAAATGTTTAAAAAATTTCTTGGAAATTTCTAAGACATGAAAAACTTGATTATCTTAATACTTGTAAATAAATAAATAAATAAATAAATAAAAATTATGTGACATTATCTCATTCTTCATTTCTCTTTACTTTTCTATGCACATCAGTTGATTATAATTATAATGATTAATATTATTAATATTACCATTTATTAATTATTTGTTGCATGAAGGTCGTCCCAGACCTGCTTTTTTTTCTTTATTCATTTTTTATTTTTTTTTATTTAGTCTCAGTTTCGCAAGGTGTTTTCGTGAGCCTCAGGCTTCATTGGCCACTAGTAGTTGTCTGTTGACCCATTTTGCCACCGACTTTAAAATCCACTGCATCAGACGGGATTCCTCTTCGTATCTCGGTGCCTTGTAGAGCTAAATCCTTATCCTGGTAAGTAAAAACAAAAACAAAATTTATTTTTTTTATAAATTTTATTCACTAAAAAAAAAAAATAGTTTAAAGAATTTTTATAAAAATTTATTTATTTATTTAAATTTTTTTTTTCTTTTCAGTTATTGACCGCCATGTTAATTTTTCCATTTTTAAATACAGGTAAGTTTTTGACCTTGAATATAGTGATCCAGTTTTGAAATTGTAAATGTCATTTTTAAATATTGATATGAAATTAGGCGAAGGAGAACTCGTAAATTTACCTTCTAATCAGTTTTATCTGAGACCCACATACATTCATTTGCGGTGCAGCTTCTGTCTCAAAGATGCTCAACGCCCACAATGAAAAACAGATCAATATCTGTTTAAATTTGGAACTTTTTAAAAGTTATGAGTTCTCCGTACCTTATTTTATAATCAAAAAACTAAATGCAGTGCAGGTTATTTAAAACCACAATTTAAAACCTCAATTTAAAAATCACCACACGCCCCATCACCAGCATGAAACATACAAATTAATTTTTTTTTTTAATTACCATTAACATAATTATTATTGATTTTTAACTTCCGTTGCACAACCCCTTTAATTGTTTGTTATAAATTTCAACTCTCGTTTTAAATATTTGAAATCGAATCTTCCTTGACCCATTTCCGGTTTATAGAAGTTGAATAACACAGCATCTTTTACAAGACTGGTTTTGTTTCCCTGCTTTATTATTAGGCCTAAAAGCCGTTGTTCTCAATTTTTTCCCCTTAAAATTTCATGGCCAGTCCACTGTGGTTTTTCTAACGATGTTTTTAATTCGACTCAATTAAGTATAATTTTTCACAAGTCAACGACCAGATTTACAAATTGCTTGGAAAAATGTAGGTTTAACGTGACCGATGATTTCTTCTTCCTCTCATTTCGACCTTATAAAACAGTGGGTTGGGTTTGGTCAAACTGGTTTCGTCTTATTTCTAGAACAAAATTCATTAATGAACAAAACCTGATTTTTACTTCCGACTTTTTACCGAAGGGGAAAAAAAAAACAGATTGAAGGATGTAACTGCTAATTGCTATGTGGCTACCCATAACTGTCCATAAATTGCACGTAATAGCAAGTGATTAAGGAAATTAAATTAAGTTTTCCAGATTAAACAAAGACTGCAATGGCAGTTCTAAGGACATATTACTTTTTTTTAAATAACTTTTACTGTTGCCTTATTATAAAAATATTCTATTACAGCTCTAGCTCTTGTATTACTCCTGACTTTTGTTGATGGCATAACCATAGCTCAAGAAGTAAGCTAGTAGCCCAGAAGCTAATTACTGATTTAATGAACATAATTTGTTTTACAGTCTTTTGACGAATTTGAAACTGATATATCATCTTGCAACGATAAGCTTTTAGGCCGCTTCTATGCTGATGTGAATGCCAATTGCCGTTCGTTCCATGCATGTGTTCACGATGGCCAAGGATTGACTTTGCTAATCCCATTCACTTGTGGAAATGAGACTTTCTTTGATGAGTCTTTGCAGCAATGCATTGAAAATAAGCAAGTGCCATGTGGGAAAGACAGTGACACTAATATTGCTGATTACCAACGACTCAACCTAGTGGAACAATCCAGGAAAAGAAGACAGGCTGATGCTGATTTTGAGGATGAAGGAAGAGAATTTGTGCCTCCTGTAAGTACAGCCATAATTAACCCTACGGTATGCCACAACTTTCTGTTGTCTTTTATTGTAGAATGAAAATATAACACCACCAAAACCTGCAAATATTTCCCCACTTTACACTGGATCCAATTTCTCCTGCTTGAACAAAGAAATGGGACAATATTATGCAGATATTCAAGCAGACTGTAGAATGTTTCATGTTTGTGCAATGGGAGTTGACAACGAAGTCCTCGACTTTCGCTTCATGTGCTTAGATGGAAAACTCTTTGACCAAGACACTGGTACATGTCAAACTGAACACAAGGTAAACTGCATGGATCCAACTGCTTTCAAAATAATGACCACAACAGAAGCAGTTGTGCAGGAAGAGAAAGAGGGTGAAGATGACACCGATGAAATCCCCGAAGAACCACCGAAGAGTAAAAAGGAGAAGGCAAAGCCAAGCCAAGCCAAAAGCAGAGGCAAAACACCAAAGCCAAAAGTAGATCTTGATTATGAAGATGAAGAAGTTGATGCTTCATTTCTAAAGCCAACTATGATAGAAGTGTCTCCTGGGTTTGAAGTTGTTAGATCAAAAAGGCAATTGGGTCAGCAAGTTGGTGTCCCATGTTACAGCGCTGAAGACATGCCAAGAACTGGTTTCACTTGTCAAGGAATGATTCCTGGTGGTTATTATGCAGATCCAGAAACTAACTGCCAAATGTATCATGTTTGTGCTCCAGGAGTTAGTCTGGGATTAATGATAGATTTCAAGTTCCTGTGCACCAATAACACTGTCTTTGACCAGAAAACAAGAACATGCATGGACTTTGATGCTGTTGACTGTGCAAGTTCTGTATCATTTTATGGTATCAATACTGATTTAGTTCCTCCACCACCACTTCCAGACCTAACTGAATTGCCACCATTGCCAATAGCTACATTACTTCCTACATTCCTACCTACAGCAGCTCCTACAAGAATTGCAACAACTGCAAGAAGACCAAATTCTCCAACACAACAAGGAAGAAAATTCCAAACAACTAAAGTGACAAGAAAGCTTGTTGAAGTATCAAATCCACCAAGAACAACTTGGAGAATTACAAGACCTGTACCGGTTTCAAGTACAATTAGAAATGTGGTACCCTTAGCAACTGTTGTACCTTCTGCTTTGCCTCCAGTTGCTGAAAATGTGCCTTCAACTGAAGTGATCAATGGGGGTTTCCAGCCAAATGCAAATATAATTGATAATGGATATAATGGTATTATTCAGCCTCAACCAACTGAGTTGCCATCACAATTTCCAGAAGCAGACAATGGCAATGGCAATGGCCAAAATCTTCCACTGCCTGATTATGGTGTGGATGGTCCTTTGGATCAATCAGATTTGGTTCAACCAGAAGTCCCTATTCCACAAATATTTCAGAATGTACCAGTTACAAAACCACCAACCAAAATTTCAAATAATAAAAACAGTGGTAAGAAGTCAAGTCAACGACAGATTCCACTCAGGCCACTAGTGAATTTTGAACCTCCAGATTTTATTCCTTCAGAATTTTTGCCAGAAGCACAATTTCCATTCATAGAGCCATTCCAACCAAATTTTTTCCCACCACAAGCTTTCAAGCCTAAATCAAACCAGAAGCCAAAACAAAACAGAGGAAAGCAGCAACCACATCCAGACAATCAGTTAGGCTTTCCACCACAACCTACACCACTAGATCCCACTTTTAATGGTATTCCACTGCTGCCTCCCATCCTTCCTGAATCATTTGATTATCCTGGCGACTTCTTCCCAATGGACTATGGTCTTCCTGAGCCACAAAAATTAAATCCAAAACCAACTATGAAACCAGGTAAGGGTAAAGTACCAAGTAAATCCAACCTTCCACAAGTTCCATTCAAAGACATGACTTTTGGACAAGACTTCAATCCAGTACCAGCTGGTAGTGAGTTTGTTGAAATGTGGATTCAGCCTTCTCCAATATACATACAAGGGGTTAGACTTATTCGACAAGCAAATCTGCAACCAGACTTTGTTCAGACACACATTCTTCCAACAACATCGTTCACTTGCCGTGACAAGATAATTGGTGGTTATTATGCTGACACTGAAACTGACTGTCAGATGTTCCATGTTTGTGCTCGTGGCAACGACAACGAAGTCTTCGATTTCAAATTTCTTTGCACCAATGAAACTGTATTTAATCAAAAAAGCCAGACATGTGAACCAAGAAGTCATGTTGCTTGCCATGCTGCCAGTTTGCTTTATCCAGTACCATTTGACCACATTAGCAGAACAGAACCAATAAGCAAGAAGTCTTTGGAAGTTGACAAAGAAGCCGAAGAAGCCGACGAATCTTCTGCAGATTTAGTCAAGAAAAAGCGAAGTCATGAAATTGAAGAGAGTCTCCCCAAGACTTCTTTCACTTGCAGGGGAAAGCCAATTGGTGGATACTTTGCTGATTTTGAAACTGCCTGTCGCACTTTCCATGTGTGTTCCAGAAGCCACACTGGACAGGTGCTTGACTTTCAGTTTCGTTGTGCCGAAGACACCGCTTTCGATCAACGCTCCAGAATCTGTGACATTGCTAACCAAGTAGAATGTGAAATAGCCCATTTTGAAACACAGTTCTCAGATGACTTTATTGACGTTCCAAAGAACACTAAACAATGACAATGAGTAAAAGTAGAGTTGGCTAAGTTCTAGCATTGCTAATCAGCAGTAGCATAAGCATATTTGAGTAGTTGTGCCAGTTAAAATGTATAAATCTGAGTTAATATTTTTCAAGCCTCTTTGAATCAAAGCATTAATTTATTGTTAATTCTAAAGGCTATAAAATGAATTTAAAATAGTGTGATTTGTGCATTTACTCTCCTATTCAATATAAAAAATCATGAATAAAAAGATTTTTCTTTCATCAACTGCTATCTGTTAATTGAATTAATTCGTTCCAGTAAAATATAATAAGTAGTCAAATATAACTCCTAGCTGTATAAATGAATTTTATCAGCCATCTAAGAGCAGTCAGCATCATGTTTTTCAAAGTATTGCTGTTTTCAATTACTATTCCAAGAATCTTATGGGCTCAAAAAGAAAGTTATACAAAGCACCATACTTTTTAACTTATAAATATAAAGAAAAGCCAAATCAGAGCAGGATAAATTCAGTTAGTATGAAGCGTTAACACATTGTAAACATCAGAAGAAAAATCTAGTAACCATTGACTCAAAGGAAACAGGAAATTTGTTACGGAACATTTAAAAGCATTCAACGAGAAAAGTAGTTATTTGAAATTCAATCTCCAAATGTAAAAAACTAAAAAATAACCACTAATGAATATAAATTTGTTTTTGTTTACATTTGTGTATTAAAAACGACTTTCACAAACGTCAAAAACCAAAATATTGAATGCTAATTGTTAATTCTGAAGGCTATAAAATGGATATAAAATAGTGTGATTTGTGCATTGATTTACTTTTTCAATATAAAACCATAAACTAATAAAAAGATTCTCCTTTCATTTAACTGCTATCTGTTAATTAACTCCAGTAAAGTACAATAAGTAATAAAATGACTGAAATATTACTCCAGGATGTATAAATAAGTTTATCAGTCATCTAAGTACAGTCAGCATCATGTTTTTCAACGTATTACTGCTTTCAATTATCATTCCAAAACTCTTACATGCACAGGTGTTTGATTATGATTTCTATTCGCAGTCCAATCATAATTACAAAGGAAAGCTATATACTGTTATAACTAAGCACTCAAATCAAAAATGGACTTGGTATCAAGCAATAGCATTTTGTCAACATCAGAGGAGAGATCTAGTCACCATTGACTCAGCTGATAAAAATAATTTTGTTACAGATCTTATACGACCACGCCACGAAAATATAAGTAGGTATTTGAAATTCAATCTTCAAATGTAAAAAAAAAAAAAAAAAAAAAAAAAAAAAATTAAAAAGTATTATTATTGAATTTTACCAGAATTTTGGATTGGTCTAAAGAATGACTACCCTGAAGTGGTTAATGAACTTGAAGTTACAGGAAGATTTCCAGAAAACTGGTTCTGGGTAACCAAAAATAGAGCAAATAAACCTTACTATTTAAACTGGTGCTCTGGATACCCCAAAGTAACATCTGTTGATAATGGAGATAACTTATGTGCAGCTTACCATCAAGATGATAGATGCTGGAAATCATCTGACTGCGTTTCACATTTAAGTGAAGGTTTTATATGTGAAGATGGAGAATCTTACACAGAGCCCAAAGATTATCCACAAGCGGAAATCAAGAAGGAATTTAAAGGCCGGCGTTATAGCTTTTACAATGGTGCAGAGATAAAATGGAAAGATGCACGTGATAGATGTGAGAAAAAAAATCAGAGGCTTGTTAGCATTGATGATAAAGAAGAACTCGAGTTTATCAAAAGGGAAGTAAGGAACCAAGGTTATAGTACGTATCGAAACCAATGTGTGGTTTCGTTTACTTATTTGCACATGTGTAAAATAATGTGTAAATATAAATACAAATAACTTCCGTATTAAATTGTCATTTTTCCAGACTTAATTAATAAAATATTATATCAAAAACATAAAATCTTGAGTTATACCACTTTAAACTGAATTTACACAAGTGCAAATAATAAACAAACCCACCAATTGTTAAAAGTATTGTTAAACTTGGTAAATTTTTACTTTTCTAGATTACTGGATTGGTATAAGGGCAGACAAAGAAATTCAAAAATGGTCTTGGATTTCAAATAACGGAAACGAGTTTTTCAATAATTGGTGTAGTCCTGACTGTGTACGAAATGCACCATATGATAGATGTGGTTACATTGTTAGTGATAAACTTTGTTTTAGAATTTACTCATGCATAGATCAGTATGGAGAAGCAAATGGTTGGATATGTAAAGATAAATAAAAAATAATAATAATTTCATTTCTCAATTGATTTTCTGCTAATATCGTACATTTCTAAAAAATTTTGTCTGATTAACAAATCAAAACTAAAATCAAATCCCAACTTGCAAAGAAAAAATATAAAACATCAATTTGATAACAACAATAGAAGAATACGAATTGACCAACCCCTTCTCCCCCTTGAGCCCAAAAACGTCACGGTTAAATGTAACTTTGTAAAATATTTTTATTCGGTTATTTTACTTTTTTTTTTTTAAACAAAAAAACTTTATTTTTTATTAAGTTTTGAATTTTTCATCTATTAAATATAAATTTAAATTTAAAAATTTTACAATTTTCTCACAATTTGCTAAATTACTTACAAACTTCACTGTCAGGGTCAACCTCTTAACCTCTTTTGTCACTTTCAGTCACAAATTTTTCTTTGCCCCAGTGCTTGACCTACATGACGTAATTTATGAACGCTTCATAGTATGATGTAATGTTCCACATCTTTTACTTAATGGAGTCATAGCATCAAGATTCAAACTAACCAGTAAAGATTTTTAAATTTGATGTACAAATGTGCAAAATACTTGAATGAATAATTGAATGTTTTCTGAGTTTTGGATTGGTTTAAAAAAATGACCACCCAGAGACTCGTAACGAACTTGAAGTAACAGGAAAACAATGTGGATTGCGGAAATAATGCTACAACACCGTCCTACACAAACTGGTGTCCCAGACAATAAACATCCAAAACCAACAGGAATTTTGCTAAAAACAGGAGATGACTTGTGCGAAGGAATCTACGAACTTGAAAAGTGTTGGAAAGTTTCTGACTGTACTCTGCCGAATTAAAAGTACTGTGGTTGGGATTTATGTAAAAACGGAGATTTACCAAAATTTAGATCTAAAAATTTTAAACTAGCATTGTTTTAAGGACAGATGAAAATGGTCTTGGGTGGCAAATAATGGAAATGAATTTTCAATAACAGGTGTGCTTCTGACACTGCAAGACTTACAACATATAAGTTGTGTGGTTACATTGCTTTGTGATAAACACTGT
>JAQFZP010002347.1:0-13994 GCA_034695745.1 Geophilus truncorum | reverse complement strand
GAAAGTTTTAAACAGAACTGACTTTATTCCGGTTGAACGCGCGCGCAGGCGCAGAGCGGGACTTCCGCCCTCTCACACTAGTTTTTTAACTTGTGTAAGTATTGATGCAAGTTGTTGATTGGTTGTTTAATGTCATGTGTCATCAAGCAAGAAATTTTTTCTATTGGCTAAATTAAGACTTTAAGTTAAAGTTAAGGCTTGATTCAAAACAGTTTTGAATTAAGAAAAATTTGACTTAATATCCCACAATGCACTTTAATTTCTTCTTAAATTAAGTTAAGCCTACACTAAGTTCAAATAATCGTCTAAATGAAAATGACCTTAAGACTATCAGTAAAAACACTTAGAGGTAGAAAAAGTATGACTCATCTACAGAATTATTATTATGGATTTTGCTATAACAATACTCAAAGAAGTAAAAAAATTGCAACCAAAAAGCCAACTTTTGGCATACAGTCAATATTTCAGATTTGACAAACTTGCATAATTTAAGTTGTCAAATGACCAATTACCAACAATTGCATCATCATCATCATCATCATCATCACAATTACTGAAGTACATTTTTCAATCTCTACAAATTTCTACTAAGTACAAATATAAACCTTTGCCTCTCACATTAATTGGATATGTCTACACTGTTAAGTACAAAAAGGATTTCTAATTTCTCTTTGCAAATCAATATTTTTCAACAACTTTTTTCTCACTTAGTCTGCAATTTGAATTAGTAATGCTTCATTTTAATTAATTCTTCCCTGATATTCTTTTTCAGTTAGATTTCCAAAATCTACGCTATCTTACATATAGTAAGTACAGTAATCGTAAAGATCAATTCACAATTCTATTCTAACAACAGTTTCAAAATTATTCCTTTACTACTAAAAACACTTTTTAAAAAATTATCAAAAACATTCAAATTAATGTCAAAATGCTTGCCATCTGGTGTTGAAATTTATATACCACATGGTACTATTGCAGCATCACTGTCATCTAGTGACAAAATTTAAAAAAATCACCAAAAAAATTCACAATTATGTTTAAAATGCGACTTCTAGTTGAGAACAACTGCTAAAGGTGTATTCTCACTAGCAAGAATTTTCTGGAAATTTCTACAATTTTGTATTCCGATTGGTTCCATTTCCCGAAACTTTTACATTATTGCCATGTTATTAAAAATAACATTTATACAGTGGAACCCCGATATAACGTCATTCGTCGGACCGGCTGAAAAATGACGCTATAAAGGAGTTCACGCTATAACCGATTAAGTTTTAAATAGCCAATGCTACGCCGGGGACAAATGAAAATGACGTTATAGAGGGGTTTACGCTATATAAGAGTTCGCTATATCGAGGTTCCACTGTAGTACATTAGTCTCGTTCTGGTTCCAGTCCTGACATTTCTTGCTCCTCTAATCTCGTCCAGATGTCGGGACTAGAATCGAGACCAGGTTTGAAACTTTTTCAATCCCGTTACATCCATTTACCTAAAACTTGCTAGATCTTGCTTGGACAACTGACCAATCAAAACAACTTTTAGGTTTCACCCCTTTCCAGAAACAATTCCAATTGGCTATTAGGTCACAGAATTCTTGCTAGTGAGAACGTGCCTTTCCTGACAAAATGCAAACTAAACCTCAGGATCACGTCTCAGCCAAACATCAGTACCGTTCTCTTTATTCGGTATAACAACATCATCCTTATCATCACTAGTCGAGCTAACATCTTCCGAAACCTCAATAACTCCAGTGGGAAGACTGACCTTTCTTCGAGACACTGTTACAAATGGAGCCAAACTGGACTCACCATCAGAAAAAGTCACAGTCAAACTCCCAGACCTCTGTCTACCACTTTTCCTAAATCTACCATGTCTATGAAAAGAACCTCTTGTAGATCTATCAGCTTTGAATGTATTTGGCAAAGTCAACGACTCCAATTCGTGACCGTCATTGACACTGCTAGGGATTGGATAACTAGTGCTGGAAGTGGACAAAGTCGATTCAGACACAGCATAGTTGTAGACAGTCTTATCTATATGAACTTCCGCTGTAGCAACACAGCAGCAATTGACAGTTGGATATTGCAATTGTAGCAATTTCTTCTCCGGTCCCATGAACCGAAGAATGGATTGGAAGAAGAAGGTTGAGTAAATCCAGCTGGTTGCCATGAGGATCATGATGAAAGTCCCTATCTGTTTGTAGCTGAGGACAAGAGATGGACTCATGCAGAGTCCAGCAAGGAATGTTGTGAAGGCAGCCATACTTATTGGACTGCCCATTCTGGAGAGGGAGAAGATGACCGATGATTCGCGGTCATCTTCCGGAGATAGTTTATAGGCAACCCCATAGTGTAAAGAGAAGTCCACTGCAAGTCCGATGGCAACGGTTGCCGCGACTGATTCGAGGACGTTCATTTTCCAGTCTAAGAGAACTAGACTGGCTATTGTTACGCAGATGATGCTGGCAATGGTGATGACAGCGTAGAGGCTGACGAAGAAGTTGAGTGTTGTGAGGAAGATGACTATGAATGAGACTGCCATGGCTGCTCCTATGGCTTCTAGGGTTCCATAGAGAAGACTTCGTTGAAGGTCATAAAAGCTTAGATAGCTGATAAACCTGGGGAAAGAAGGTTTGGAATTATAAGATTTTTTTTTTTGGACGTTTGGACCTTGGCCCCTATCACTTTAATATTTGGAATTTATTATAAAATACACCAAAAGGATTTACAATCACAAGTCTAAGATTTACAAATGCAGGGTTTAATGTTTCAACTACCAGGTTTGTGGTTATCATCAGGAACTGAATTTCATCCTTGTATAGTAAGTATGGTATTGTTTATGTTCATGATAAGATCCTGTTAGTTCCTGATGGTGACCACAAACTAGATTGTTGAAACGTTAAACCCTGCACTTGGAAAACTTTTGATGTATTTTAGTGATAAATTCCAAATTTAAATATGGATAACCACCAAAACAATATCAACTCCAATAATTTATGTTATGTTATTATAAAATAGCCATAGATGAATTTTAACTTTAAATTAAATCTATTGCAGGTAAAAAGTAAAAATTTATTTTGATTTTAATTTGACTCTTATTTAGTGTAAAATTACCATTGTGATCCCTTTAGCACTGACATCATATTTTATCATTTAGATCGAGAAAAATCACGTTATACCCAAGCCAATTACTTACACTAAACTTTACATATGTTCAAAAAATAAACAAATCGACCTATTGTGTATTAATAGTATTGTTTAAATTGCTGCTTCTATTCTAATCTTTATTTTTTTTAATTCTGCTTAACCTTTAACACATTTCCAAACAAAAAATAAAATGGTGCATCTGAAGTTCAAGAAAGCAATAATAATAAAATTGATCTTCTTATGCACCATCTACTAACAAACATTAAATACTAATTTTTTGAGTTGGAATGTGTTTGGACTTTTGGAACGCTAGCTGCACTCAAAAACTTGAGTATTAAGTGTGTTGTGTGACGTCACTTCCGTTTTATTGGTGCATTCAACCAATCAGGACGCTAATTTCTTAAGACAACACACTGTTTAACACAACACCCATCTTTCTGAATGCAGCTAATGCATATTTAGCATAAAATAACACTTCACTGACCAGCCATTTTTCATTCCAGGTGGTGCAGTCTTCAACTTCATCTCCACCCATCCTTCAACTTCCTTATAGAACTTATCAATCTCTGTGTAGGACAAACTTTCTGGTTGAACACTATCATATTCAATAACAACAGCTTCAATCTGATGAGTCTCTTTGGAGAACCTAGGTCCAGCAACACCGGGCAATCTATACATGACCGGTGTCTCATAAAAAGCATTAATCCCATCATGAATGCAAGTATTAAAAACTTTCTCAGAAAAGGGGAACGGTGACCTTTCGCAGCACGGTGACCGGTTGACCAAGTTGGGGTCAACACACCTCCTTGTCATCCAAGACTTAAATGTCTCAATAAAACAATTGGGCAGAAGAGCTCCCATTGTTGACTGGTAAAATGGCTGAGTCCTCAGATCTTGGCAGAACTCCAAGAGCCATTCTTGGGACTTAGGTGCCACAAGATCAAAGGTTTTATCAATGACCAAACTCCCTTTGCTGCTGGGGTCAAGATAGTCACCATTGTCCACTCCCATCACACCCCATACTACTGTCAATGGCATCTTAAATAAGGCATTTGTCTTCTTCACTTTCTCAAACCAGAACCTGTTCTTCAGCTGAAGATCATACATTTCGAACGGATGATCCGAAGCGAGAATCTGGAATTCTTCCGAATCCGGAAGTTGCAGACCGGGGTAGTAGAAGACAACGATGATGCTGCACAGAGAGATGCCGGTCAAAGTGGTGAGCCAAAGATATCTTGGCTTGATGACTATGCAGGGGAGGATCTTTTCGAAGAATATCCGCGCCCATTCCATGCAGCGATAGTGAAGTTTCCATAGGAAATTGCAGACCCTTGAACAGAATGTGTAGCGTTGCAATTGTGGTGCGTAGAGGCCGAAAGGTGGTATGCAGATGCAGCAGTTGAAGGAACACCAGCGTTCTGCTATGACTATAGTGGCTGGTAGCCATGTGACCATGAGGATGAAGTTTACTAGGATTGTTGTTCCTGCAAAAAGACTGGGAGAGAATTTGTTATTGACGTTTGTAATATGGAGTTAGACAATACTTTGTCACGAAGTTCAAGACCCACATGACATTTTAGATCGAATTATACCGAATATAGACAGATTTCAGATCGACAAAATTAATTTTATAACGTTACTAGGGTCCTGCAGCCGCTTCACTGGCTGTTCTGTGGTTGCACGCCATTTTGTTTGAACTGGTCAAGTTTAAGACCACATGATTTATAACGACACGTGGTCGCTTAGAGACAAAACCCAGAATGCATCTTAATTTGGTTTTTAAATTAGTATAATGTATAGTCTGTTACAACATGCTAAGTTACCATTACAAGTTTGTGTCTTTGTTACTTGGTGACAAAGTATTTTCTAAGTTGTTACTGATTCCTTATCCTTGGTTTACCTAAAGCATTTAATAGCAGTGATGCTGCTGATGTAACTGGCATAAAATGCAGTGGCTGTTGTTAAGCTTGTTACAAACATGGATGCAGTGGCGTGTTTTAAGGTGTCACTGACTAGTTTGACTAAGGTGCCATTGTTTTTTTCTGATTTTGCACATGCCCAGACTTTGCAGTAGATGAAGGCATCATCAGCACCCACACCTGAAATGATACATTACAATATTATTTTTTTTAAATCTATCGAATATTCCTTTTTTCAAATTGAAATTCTCAATTGCTATCCCCAAATACGTGACTATCGTAATAAATAAATTATCCCTTAAACCTAAGTCTACAAACATATCAAATTGATCTAACTGCAATTTAGTTGAATGTGAGCTTTTCTGTATCTTTTGTCTTTTCCAAGCTAGAAGTGACTTTTCTGGGAACATTTTCAAAAAAATATTATTTTTTTATAAAGTCAAAAAGACATCTTTGGAAAAGTGAACATTTTTAAGTTGTCTCATTGCTGAAATTTAGGTCACTGGTGGCAGTTTGTAGTAACTTTTTTAAAACAAGTGACTTTTCTGAGATTGAACCCAGCTATTGTAAAATACTTCAACTTTATGATATCACATAAAGCAAGTTTAAAATAATTTATTTTTACCAAATCTTTTACTTTTACTGAGACAAATAAAATAATAATTGAATCACGTAATGTAGTGGTTCTCAAACTTTTCAGCACTGCGACACACTTTTTAGATCACCAAACTTGAAAAAACTTTATGTATTTAATATTAATATTAATAGAAAAAATAATATATTATAACAGCACTTGTAAACATGTTCGCGACCCACGACTTTGAGAATCACTAACATGTAATCATTTTAAACTCAACTTACCAATGACAATCACCGCAGCCAGCAAATTCATAAACGGGAAAAACTTAACTCCAAACACAAACGTATACAAACAATATGCAATCCCCAATGAGAACACAATTGCAACAACAGTCATAATGGTAATAAGCAGTGACCCAGTATACATCCACATGAGTAGAAAAATGAGTACCAAAGCCAAGGCCAAAAAAACAGTATCATGGAACAGATACTCATCAAACAGTGTATTCTTAAGGCCCATGTTCATTGCAACAATCCTCACTCCACCATGAGACAACTCTTGCTCCTCCAAAGCCCGGTAATAAGGCAGCACTTTCGAAGAACAAGCCACTGGCAAGAAAGACATGGCATATGTAACTTTGGAATTCTTTGGCTGATCCTTATTCAAGAAATCAACATCAGTCAAGTAATGGAGGATGATGTAAACAGCATTGTATAAAGTGCAGTTTTTTGGTATAGCATGGCACGCTTCTTCGTTCTGGTAGCAATCCGGTTTTAGTTCCAAATTATTGTAGAACTTGGCACATGACTGGAGGATTTTAAGTAGATAATCCACATCTTGTTGGAGCAGAGATTGGCAGTTGGTTTTGTTTGTGAGAAGTAGAAGGTAGTTGGGAAGAGACCAGCTTGGACAACATTTGCCATTGGTTCGAAGTTCGCAGAGATCGAAGAATTCAGGCACTGATTTGAGCTTGGTTTGCTCTATGTTGCACATGGATTGGAAGGAACGGACTGTTAAGAGAGATTTGTCATTGGTTTTTTTGAAGATCATCCTGGAGTAGTCACTTGCTGCAATGAAATATATTGGTTTGTCAGAAATGCACAAGTGAACTGGAAAATGCAGAGTTTACTTAAAGTCATAGTGTTTTGTTGTGAAACATTTTATTTTAAATTTTTAAGTTTAATGTCTGGTTCTCCGAAATGGAAATCTCCAACTGATTTATGTTTGAGACGTAATAGCAGCTGGTTTCTAGTTAAGAAATGGACACCAGATGGCACTGAGCAATTGAAAGGGTAGAAAACACAGCATGGGGTTTGCGCCAGCCAGATGCTATTTCATCACAACTTCTCAATGTTTACAAAAATTTGTTTTCGAAACCACCATTTTGAAAAACTTAATAAATTTGAAAAAAAAAATTTCTGAGATTTTATATTTTGGTAAATTTTTACAATTTACCAAAATTAAAAAATAAATTTTATACGTGACACTATCACTTTAAATTGGAATAAAAGTCTTGGATTAATCCAATCCAACACCAAATAATCATCAAATCAAAATTTTTGATCCAAATCCAATTTGAAAATTAGATCAATTTCACCCAAAATCAACAATAGGAGTTAGATTTCACCAGATTAGAAAATCATTTCACTTGTTTTTTCATATTCCAGTTCAGTTGTGCAGAGAGGCAATTACTGTTAGTCTTCAAAATATCATTAAAAATATTTTTTGAAAGATAAAGTGATAGACAAACTTTTATAAAAAAAATTATAAATCTCTGTCATTTTTAATAAAAAAGCCATTTTCTAAAAGCCATTTTCTAGAATGTTTTTGTCATGCACTCCCTAATGGGAAATTTGTTGGCAACTTATCATTGAAGGAAAATCAATATTTTTTCCACATCTACTGACTCTTTTGGTGTTAGAAAATAAAACCAAGTCAAGTTCAATGTTTTTAAATGGGTAAAGGCCACTTTTACAATGGTATGACTAATTCTTTCAAAGCAGTATTTTTTATAAAAATTTCATGGAATTTGATTTGATGCACTGAATCCGCAATTAATTTAACAGTCCCAATTTTCAACTATCTCAAAAATTCTCATTTGGCAACTCTAATTTGATTAGAGATCTAGTGCAAGTGAATGAAAACAATAAATACTTAACATTTTTCAATAATTTAAATATTATAAAATAGTAATTCTTTACAAAGTTGGAGTCCTTTTAAATTGTAAACTCTAATTCTGTAATAATTTTTGCATTTTGATGATTGCATCAATTTGATCAATTTTATATAATTTTCAAATCATTTTTTTATCATAAAAATTCATTTTGTGACCAACTTATAATCAACTTTTTAAAAAATTTTAAAAATTAATAAAATCTTGAAAAAATAATTAAAAATTATAAACAACAATATGGATGGGTCACTTAATTTGCTAATTTTACAACTAGTCTCAAAAACTTTTTAAAATTATGAAACACGTAGATATAAATGTAACTTTTCAGTACATTTGGTTATAATTTATGATTATTTCATCATTTTAAAAGTTGATCACAAGTTGATCACAAAATGGACTTTTATGATCAAAATTATGATCAAAAAATTATCTAAAACTGATCAACCTTTTAAGTCAAACGGTTAAACACAATACATTCTTGCACAAAATCTCTAACATCACTTCAAAATATTCATCAAAACAAAAATCCTGATTTACAAGGTTCGCCGCAGAAATAATCCGAAGAAGGAAAATGATGGGGAACTGATTCATCTTGGACAACCAAATGTCCATTTTCTTCAAAATTTTCCAAAACCACCCAATCATCATCCATGAAATGAGTCCTTGCTTTAGCATTGCTTTCATTTGCAGTAACAATGCCAAATCCTTTCATAGGATCATCCTCTTCTACCTAAAAAAAAAATTTAAAAAATTAATATATTGATAAAATAAGTCAAAAAATATATTAAAAAATAATTCATACAAGTAATGCTTCCTTTTTCCTTTTATTTGTCACAGTTGCAGAAGATGAAGCAAAATTCTTGAAGAACTTCTTTGCAAAAGCATGTTCTATGGGATTTAGGGTAAAAGGTCCTGAATGTGATGTAGCTTCAATCAAATTATTCCAAGCAGTTTCCCTTTGTGATAACAATGTTCCCCTGGGTGAGAATCCCTGTAAAACAAATAGAAAAATTAGATTTAGCTTTTGTTGACATTGCTCTGCTGTTTGTCTTGGTTTTCTCATTTGCCATAAATCAAATTTACACTGTAATGATAATGAAATGGCTAAATGTCATTTGAAATAAATTGGTGCTCTTAAATAACAATAAGGTTTCATGTAATAATATTAGTGAGAGTGAGATCTTGGCACGATATCAATCTTTACAAGATCTTCCAACTTAAAGTTCCTTGAATCACTTGTGTTTTCAATCAGATATCATAAAATAGATAATTTTGAATAATTTTTTTTATTAAAAACTTGTATTACCGGTACTTTTAAACTGATTGACATTGTTTTTATCTAAAATTTTTTAAAATACAGATTATTGACTCGATATCATAAGAAATCTTTTTTAAACCAAAACCAGAGATGTTTAAAGTTACTCCCCACATAATATTTTAGACAGAATTAGACCGAATATAAACAGATTTTAGATAGACAAAATTAATTTTACTGCAAAATTTAGAAAATTATTTTACTGCATTGCACAGACATTATTTTAACGTAATAAATCCAGCTTGATTTTTCTATCTGTTTTTAATATTAAATGAAAGCAGTTTTGTCTATTTCAGTGCTTTTCGAACTAACGTGTACTTTCAATATCTAAATTTGTCATAAATATAATTTTGCATTTATTATTAAAATCTCATTTATTGCACAAAATGACGTCTCTGCAATGTAAGAACGCAATCATCTTACTTTTTAAATAGATTTCTATATTGAAATCAAATAAAATAATACCTAAAAAATATCCACATCCATCTTTTAAAAACACGAAAATTATATGTAAACAAAATTCAGGAGGTATTGAGTCAATTTTGTCTATATTTCTTCTATATCCAATAATTTAAAATGTTAACCAGGTTTGAATAGAAAATTCCTTTTATTATTTTTGTGTGATTTCAATGTCACCTGTCAAGAAACATACTTTGATCAGATAATTCTAATTATCCATCATCGTGCTCAGTTCAAGAAATACTGTATATAATATATATCTTATTACAACATCAAGCCTCAAAACCACATAAAACCAACACCTATACAACATCTCCATTTGACCAAGTCTAAAAAAAGACCTCAAAATGGCATCAATCAGTCCAATGTGTGCACATTAGACAAGCCCCATTTATTTGCTATTACTCAAGATCTAGGTCACCTACTCTGTGGCAGCCATTTTATAAATGTCATAAATCAATCACATGCAGTTGTCAATTTCATTTACCAACTGTGGATCCTCAAAATTAGGTAAAGTGTGCAATGTAAATACTGAAATGAAGCAAAGTCCAACCACCAGGGTGACCACACCGATAACTGCATACGGATGATGAGCTAGTAACCGGGCATAACTGTCAAATAAAAAGATGAATTATTCCTCAAACACTCTGTGTAATCATAAATATGTAGATTGTAATAAAAACTCACCAATTCATTATTCTTCTATTTTTTAATCAACTAAAAACTTTTTGGTGTCAGGTGTCAGCTCTTCAGTTCAAGTTCCCATTATGTTGTTAGTTAAACAACAGTGTTCAGTAAAGATGGAATCTCATGAGTAATCTGTTAAAATAAAAATAAAAAATATTTAAGAGGTTAGAGAAATTATAAAATGTTAATATAATGATGTATTTTAATTATACCTTTAATTATGCTGCAATTGTATATTGACATCTAAAATATAAAAAAGAAAAATAAATTATATTAAATGATAGAAATTTATTTTGCAAGTTTTAAATAATGTTAAAATAACATGGATTTAATTTTGTTTAGAATTCCTGCAACTTTTGACTAATTTATAAAATTTTGCATTTTTGTTTGGTAATTTTAACCTATTAAAACTAATTTTAAATGCATTCTTATCATAATTTTAGATTATCTAATTGGTTTAATAATTTTAGATCCTTATTTGCATTATTTAATTAATCTTAGATCCTGATTTGCATTAATTTGTTAATTTTAGACTAATTTAGACCCTCCGATGCAATGTTTTAATAATTTTAAACATTAACTTAAATTATTTTGATAATTCTCAGACTCTTTCCACATTATTTTTGCAATGTTAGCCAGTTTTAGACAATTTTTGTGCACTTCTAAAACAATTCTAAACCTTAAATGAAATTATTTTAACAACTTCTTTCATTTTTACATTATTTTTATAATTTTAACCTATTCCAGATCTATTATTAATATTTTCATTTTAAACTTTCATCACATATTTAAAGCTTACTACTTAATAATTCACTCAGCCATCATGAAAAGCTAATTATTTTTCCCAGACTAACATTTTCAAGTCAATTTTCATGAAAATTAATAATATAAGAAAAAGCAAAGTTTTCCTCTTCAATATTTACCATCCAGTTAAAATATGATAAATGTTGACCTTGAAACCCATAATGATCTCAGATAAACAAATTCAATGTCATATGACATAAACTTAATTTGCAAAAAATTATGGGTTTCAGTTTTCAGGGTTAAGTACCGGTAGTTAACAAGGTGTAATAAAAATTAAAGTTATTTACTAAAATTAGTTTGTGTAAAAAAAAAACAAACAATATTTTGAAGTAAAATTTAATTTTTTGAGGAGATTTAAAGAAATTTGAAGTGTTTTTTGTTTTTTTAATGATGTTGTATTTTTACTTTTAATGATTTTTAAGAAGTTTAGTGAGTCATGTTTTTTTAAATTAGAGGTTTTGAATTTCAGATTTCTTTTCAATATTTAAAGATATTTTTAGAGTGTATGTACAGTTTTAAAATATTTAAAGAGATTTTAGGATTTAATAAGATTAATTTTGATGTGGCTGTGGAATTTATTAAAAATATGTAGAAATTTTTTTAAATCATTTTTTTAAAAAATTTTAAAAAAGTTAATAATTTTGTGATAGTGATTTTAGTAATTAAATGTGATTTTACAGTAATCTTTGTAGTTTTAAGCTATTTTGAAGCAATTTACAATGCAGTATAGTAAAGCAATTTTTTTTTGATGACGTATATTAAAAATAAACAGCTATTTTATATGTTATATTAAGTCAAATGTACATAAATGTATATGCACCACACACTTTAAATACAGTTGCATTGTATATTTTGTATATGCAAAATAACATTTGTGTTTTATATCCAGATGCACCAACAAGAATTAAAATTTAAGCTGAGTTTAGCAATTCTTTTAACATTAACTCCAGTTAACTTAAACTTATGTCAGTGCAACCAGACCTAAGTCTATGTTCAATAATATAAAACTCAACAAATTGTTTTTCATACTGTATTTTCTCAAATAACGCCCGGGTTGCAAATAGATCATGGTTCTCCAAATTCGTTTAAAACATTTAAACACGTTTTTGACTATGTTTAGTTACATATAGCAGTTCTTAAGAGAGTTTTAGCATTGTTTTTAGCAATAATAATGCTAAAATCAACATTTCAACACCTTTAAATAAAGAATTAAAATATGAAAAAATTTGCATTTGAGAAAATACGGTACACAAAATAACAATGTAACTAGTTCAATTATGTGAGACATATACACACAAATTTAATATAATCGGTGTAAGTTAAAAACATATTTCTGTATTATAAATATAACATATTGCAAAAGTTTTCAATTTATAACTTTGTATCGCAACCTTTAAAATACATGCAAGCCATATATAGGATAAAATATATTTTAGAATAAAAGTATGTAACACATATATTTTTGCAAATGTGTATTTCAAATACACTGATATTATATGTGACTTATATATCGACATATCACAAAAATCACCAAAAAAAAAAAAAAAATTTTTAAAAATCCCAAAAAAAAACCCCGTAAACTACCTTTAACAAAGCAGCGATCAACGTAAACAAGAAAATTGAATTTGCATCTCTCATCTACACCGATCGAATAAAACGGATGCTGCAGCTCCAGGCATCGACTCGCAGCCCCTGGAAACGGCTCGCGCTGCACTGCAAACCACATTAGTCGACCGGATTAACCCGATCGCGATTGCGCCACCTACCGACACCCACCGCCGAAAAAACCTCGTTCCCCAGGTCAAATCAAGGGCCGGGTGCGCAACTGCGACAGCTGGAGGACCACGAAGAGTGTTTCTTCTACTTCCCTGATTCACGTGTGTCTGAGCGGCCAAGGTTGCTGCGCGCGCCACCGGTTGTCATGACAACGCCATTGGCTTAAATTCGTAGAAACTGTGGACTGTGGAGTGAGGGTGCCAAGCAACAACCTGGGGTTTATTTTTAATTTATTTATATTTTTTTTTGCGTGGGTGGTGTGGTGGGGGTGGGGAAAGTGGATTGTGAGATTTTGTTGTGGGAATTTTGGGATTAGATTAAATTTAATTTTTTTTATTTTTTAATTTTTTTTTTATTTTGGTATTTTAATTTTAAATTTTTTTTAACAAAAAAGGAGAAAGAACTGTTTTTTTTTATGTTTAAAGGAAAGGTTTATCTGTTGGAATATTTAAGTGTTGTGTGTTGTTTGGTTAAAGTTGTTTATGAAGATGTTCATGGTTAATGGGATTTCTAGAACGAAATTTCTAGAAAATTTGTATGATTCTCTAAACATTCATGTAAATCATCATAAATGCATATAAAAAATGTAAATATTTGTAAAATCTTTGGGGATCTGTACAAATATCAGAGAAATCATGGAAAATCTCTATAAATCTGTATACAGTAAATCTCTGTAAATCTGTACAATCTCTAAAAAATGCTAAATCTCTCTAAATCTCCAAAAATTTATAAAAATTATCATAATTGCCTTTAAAAAAAAGCTACGTATATAAATTTGTAAAATCTCTGTAAATCTGTACAAATCTCTGTAAAATCGTTCTAAATCTCCGTTAAGTCTCTAAAAATTTATAAATCATTATGACATTATAATTGCCTACAAAAAAAACACTATAAATTTGTAAAATCTCTGTAATTCTATACAAATCTCTGAAAAATCATGCTAAATCTCTGTAAATCTATATTATAAAACCCAGGAGGTTTTTTGTGCGAGCTCAATCAAAAAAACTGCAACTGTAAACCACACAAACTACACCAAAGTATAGCGAATACGGGCCACAGCCGGCCACAGCCCAAGTAGCTCACAGTCTCAGTAAAACGTCATCAAATTCCCAGATTCGAGTGACGTCACTTTTTTATC
>JAQFZP010002346.1:0-14003 GCA_034695745.1 Geophilus truncorum | reverse complement strand
ACGTCTGCCGGTAGAAGCCGCTCCTGTTAGTGTCTGATGGTTAAAGTTTTTTAAAACACACGCAAAAAAAGACCAGCAGTGCAGCGCTCGTCCGCGGTTCCCCAAAGGGTTATCTGTGACGTGACGTCATCCAAACTGATCTCTGGGTTTCGGTTTGTTTCATCACCTTTTCTTCTTTTTCGCAGGTTTTGCTTCTTAAAGGCGCAGTGTAGCTGTGGATCGAAGGGGGTAGACGGTGTCTGTCTGCCACATCGTCTGGAAGCAGCGGAGTGCGCAATTGATAAGCGCTGGGATTTAGTATCTGCAAGGTGCGTTTTAAAGGGGTGTGGGGGCATTGTTTTAGGAGTTGTGGGTTGTTTAGAGGTGTTTGGAGTGATTAAAGTGGTTTTAAAGGGGTTTTTGCGTGTTGTGATTGATTTTTGATTTTTTTGTTACTATAGAGAGGTCTGTGACGCCGTTCAGTACTAGATTGATGGAGGCATCTGGTGGGGATTTGGTGAAGCGGATGTATCATGCGCATTTATAGTGTAGGAGGTGCAGCACGTGGTTGTGTAACAGTTTTTGTTATAGTTTTTTTTTTTTATTATGTTGTAAAAAATTTTGAGTTTTAAATTTGTTTTTGAGTGTTTGAAGTTTTTTTTTTTTTAAAGGAAAATCTAAAATATGAATTTAGTATTTGAATTATACTAAATTTTGATGCTACATTTTTGTATTGCAGTAGCTGCATTCAGAAAGTCGTGTTTTGGTGTTTTAGGTTTTGTGTTTTAGGTTTTATGATGCCATTTCCGGTTGTATTTGTATTTAAGGTTAGAACATAACCAAAATACAAAACCTAAAACACCAAAACACGACTTTATATATTATGTATTAACTATTAACATATAATGTAAGTTGTATAGAGTTTGTCGTTGCTTGTATTTGTGAAAAGATGATATTGTGTTTTAAAATGGCAGCTAGTAGGTTAGATTAGTTTGTAATTGAAGTTTGTGTGGATTGGACTTGTAGTGTGATTTAATGATTTGAGTCTGTCTTTCACCATGTAATGCCAGATCTGTAAGCTTGGGATGAAGCTGAAGAGTTCAATAATTGAACTGCACCTCTAGACTTCTAATTTCTCCGTTTGAGTTTAGGGGTTTTTGGTTCAGTTGTGAAGAATGTACAGTAGCTGGTTTTTGTGGATTTTTATGTTGGATTTATGTTAGATTTATGTTATATTTATGTTTGATTTTGAGAATTTTTGTGCTGAGAAGTTAGGGATTTTAGTTGATTTTTGGGGTTTTTGGGATGGGACTTTAGTGATTTTGTTTGATTTTGGTGTTTTTAGATGAGGTTATTGTAAGTTGTGATTATTTTTTATAAATTTAGTGAATTTATTTCATATAATGTAGGAAAATTTTATCTGGTTTTTGGTTTAATTTATTTTTTTATGATTTTTGGTGATGCGTTGTGTGATTTTAGTTGATTTTGATGAGATTATTATAATTTTTAGATGATTTGACTATTTTTATTAGTTCTATAAATTAATTTCATTAAAAAATTTGAAAATTTTATTAAATGTCTGTGTTTTTATGCATATTTTGAAATTTTCTTTAACTATTCGTGAGATTTTTTTAAATTTAAATTTAAATTTTATTATATTTTCAGAAATTTTTATACAATTTATATCTTTCACCTCACAAATTTCTATAAATCACATCAAAACTTAATTGAATTTTTTCTCATTAATTTTTAATCACATTCACGATTTTTATTAATCTTCAACCCAAATTTATTGATTTCCATCCAACATCCACATAAAATCCACCTTTTACCATCCAAAACTCCTCAAATTACCACATTAAATAACCCCCTTATAATCAAATTAACCCTTTCATTCCCACACAACAACAACAACTCAAACACATAGCTACATACCACATTTAAATTTAATATTTTAAACCCAACTTCGACTCCCGTGTCATTGCAAATTGCATTTATCGTGACGTCACCATTGACGTCACACTCGAGGAAGAAACAGAAGAGACGTGGTAATGGGACATGCGAGTGCTGAAAGTATCATCGATTTGTAGTGGCGTCGTTCTGACGTATCCAGGTACGAGTGGGTGGGTGGGTGTGGGCGACGCCGACTTCCGCCATTTTCTCCATATGTGGCCAGTGCCAAGAGGGTTCATTGATTGGATGCGCAGTGCAGTTGCGCGTTGGTGCACTTCACTTGGCCGCTTCTCTGGTAGTAGCAAAGGAGGTGATGGCTCGGGGGACACATCTCTTATAAAAGACGCCGAGATCGAGCCGATTTCTATCAGGTACATGTCGCAGTGTTCCAGGTAAGGAACCATTTTTATTTCTCGGGTTGCGTCAAGAGGTGGTACGGTGTTTTTCTGTAAGAATAACGGTGTTTTTGTTTGGTTTTGGTTGGAGTAAATCTGATCGTGGTTCTATATTTACACTCAGCGTAGTAATGTGATGTAAGAGGTGGGTGTTATAGGAATTAGGGGAATGTGGGTTTTGACGTTGTGGGATTGGGGGTGAATAATGGGTTTTTGGATGTGGTGGTGAGTTGTAATGTGGTTTTGATTTTAAATGTTGTTTTTAAATTGTTTTTTAATTACTAGTTGCGTAATTTTTATAACCCTAGTGTTGATTTTTTGAATTCAGAATAATGCTTTGTAATTTTTAAGTTTTTTATATTAAATTTTTATTTGGTTATGAATTGAATGATTTTTTCACCTAGTGATGATTTTTAAAACTAAAAAATAACCGAAATAACGTTTTTATATTGATTTATAACGTTATTTCAATTTTAAACGTTATTTTTAACGAAAGAAAAAATATTTTAAAAATTTTCTAATTACTAATTACGTAATTTTCAAATCAAATGACAATTTTTTTTAATTAAAAATGACAAATACAACTGCAAAACGTTATTTAACACCACAATAATATAACTAAACACTCAAAACACATTTTTTACATTTTAATCTCGTGATAAACTAAGTAACCCTAATCCCCCTAGTGACGATTTGCGCCTAAAATAAAAAATCACAATTCATTACGATTCCTAAAACTCCTACCTAACCACATTTTCCACTAGTCTACTGATACTACCACACGCCATTTTGTCATTATTACCACCCACATATATTTTTTCTGGAAAATCCTCAATTGTTTTAAGTTTATCACGCGAGAAAAACTCCGCCTTTGCATCGGCTTAACTGCATTACAGTGTTAGGGGTATTGAGTGGGAAATAAAATAAAACAAAACAAAATAAATGCGAATTTGATATTTTTATTAATTCTTTTTAGGTTAAAAGGTGTAAATGAACGCCATTTTTTAAACAGGTTTTGATGGGTACATAATTGATGATTTTAATGGGGTGTGAGTGGATGACTTGTCTTGTGTCGAGGGTATTGGCGGGTGGAGTCGCTCCGGGTGTAATTGATGTTGTCAAATTGAACTCATTTGATTGCTCATTTTATCCCTCGTTGCTGATACCAACTTCCGGTTTGGATGCACTATTAAGGCTCTTGTTCCGCGTTCGAGCATCTCTACTTTACTGTTATTACATTTTTATTTAGTGTTATATGGTTAGAATTTATTTCTCAGTATGTGTGGGTTTGATGTGCTACCTAAATGTAATGGGAGAGAGGATTTAGGCCTAAAATTTGTAGGATTTTTTTTGGCCTAATTTTTATTTCTTGTGTACTAAATATAATTTTGAGAGTGGGATTTTGGTTAAGTCTAAAATAATAATTTTAGAATTTTTTTTTTAAAATTATTTTATGGGTTATTAGACTTATTTCTTTTAATTTTGCATTTATATACTGTATTGTCTGTTTTGTTTGTTTTTTGTTTTTTTTAGATGAGAGCTGCTGTATACGAGATTTTGATTTTTTCTTTATCTGATTTTTGTTGATTTGTATACATAATATGCTAATTTATGATAATTTAGGCCTATTGTGGTTGGTTAAGCCTATATTTTACTGTATTTAAAACTAGTATTATGCACAAATGTTTTATTTTAGATTAAAGTGTCATTTACTCATTTCATGATATTTTAGCTCTAAAATAATTTTCTATTAATTTTATGCCTAATTTTCTTATATATTTTAGGCCTATTTTACTGATTTTAATGAATAATTCATTATAATAATTCATATTTTTGCCCATAATATACCAATTTACAGCATTTTGGGCTAAAATTTATTCATTTAAATACTATTCCCACATTAAAATCTAGTATTTGTAGCTGAAAATGCATTTTTATGGTGTTTTAAGCATACAACTATTTATTTTAAATCTCATTTTTAGGCCTAACACGTAAAAATGTGATTTTTAAACCGTTTTTTATTGAATTTTTTTACGCTTAACAATCAATTCATGATATTTTTAGCCTACCCTACAATACAACTATTCACAACAATATCAATACCTCCTCTATGTACTTAGGCCTAATTTATCTAGATATTGACTTATTTATTTACCTTAAAGTAAAACTTATACTTTAAAAATATATATTTTTAAGAAAACCTTATTGATTGACTCACTCCCACATTCTACTTCCCTTAATGTTTTAGACCCATTTCCACCAATCTAGACCATGTAAAAGACTTCTACAAACCCATCCATTTGTTATTTACACGTATTATTTTTAGAAAATTCATTTATTATTTAATCAGTCGAGAACCATTTGCTATCGCTTGTTGTTTTCAGGAGTTAATTCGATTACTGACTGGGTTCGGTTCTCTGTCCCTTAGTCTTCATCACTTACAGGTATTTTTCTAGTGACGTAACAACGACCACGCCTCTATGGGCACTGCTTCCCTGCACGACTTCTAATTTCAGTGTCAATACCGTTTTTGATCGCTTAGTTAGTTATGTCCCACAAACAATCCACAATCTGTTTCACACAGATTTTCGCTAAAAAAAAAAACACGAAAATCATTTTTTTTCCGTGTTCGCGAATTATTTTGAATCTAACAGTAAGCATTTCGAAATATTTCGAAAAATATTCCCTTTCTAAATACAGGGTGTTTCAAAATTATTGACTCATTTTTAAAGTTGAATTAAAAGAAACCTATTATAGTTAGAAACATGAAACAAAGTGCATTTGGTAGCCCAACTCAACAAGTCTTTTCTCAAAAAATTTCAAGCTTGAGGTTCCAATAGAAAAAAAATTATAATCAAAAAACCGAATGTGAGCAGTGCCCATAGACAACAATATGGCACTGCTCACATTTGGTTTTTTGATTATAACTTTTTTTCTATTGGGAGCTCAAGCTTGCAATTTTTTGGGATAAAACTTGTTGAGTTGGGCTACCGAATGCACTTTGTTTCATGTCTCTAACTATAATAGTTTTCTTTTAATTCAACTTTGAAAATGAGTCAATAATTTCGGGACATCCTGTATTTGCAAATTTCAATTGTTGTCTATGGGCATTTGAGATTTTCATTGTTGTCTATGGGCACTGCTCACATTTGGTTTTTTGATTATAACTTTTTTTCTATTGGGACCTCAAGCTTGAGATTTTTTGAGAAAAAACTTGTTGAGTTGGGCTACCAAATGCACTTTGTTTCATGTTTCTAACTAGAATAGTTTATTTTTAAATTTAACTTTGAAAATGGATCAATAATTTTGAAACACCCTGTATATTGTTTTTACATCATAAGTTGACCAATACCTTGCTATACGGTCGTTCTTTATACGTGTTTTAAACGTTTTCAACAAATTCGAAGGTGTCTTATTGAAACTCACACCCTATTTACAACCCAAACGTTATTTGAAAATAATACGATATTTCGAGTATATACGTAGTGAAAAATATATTTTAAATATTTTTTTTATTTTGTAAAACATACTTCGCTTAAGTCAAACGTACTTTGAATAGAAACTTTATGAAAACGTAATAAGCAATCAGCTTTATATTTATAACTTAGAAAATTCAACTGTTGAACTTATGTTTAACTTCATTTTATAATTTACAAGTTATAGTACACATCAATTTCCTTCAAAGTGTCTATTAAAAACCAGTTTATAATGTATCAAAATTCTTAGTACCCATACAATTAAAATAATGGATGAATCAAGTAACTGACTCTAGAATCTACTATACCGTACATTGCTTTAAACCGTAAAGATTAACAAAGACCTAATTTCGTGTTAAATGCTGGCGATAAGAAGAACAAAGTAGGGTATAAAACCCTAACTTATCAGACCTAGCAACTGACATTGAAAAAGAAAAATTCCTGCTCACTTTTTTAAAATTCGCTAATTATTCGCTACTTTCACCGTGAAATGGAGACAATAGTGCACGAAGCGTTAAGCCCTGTTAAGATGTCCCCGTCCTCCTCCATTAACAAGATAATTAAACTAATGAATGAAATTGAGATTACAAGTCTCGAAAAACAAAAACACACTAATTACCCCCAAAAAATAAAAACAACTTTAAAACATCACCTACCATTACGTAAACAAAGTTTAAAAAACAGCCATCTTGTTTTTTCATCCAAAACATAATTTAATGAATGTATTTTAAATTGTTCTTACCTAAAAAGAAAAGAAGAGAAAAAAAATTAGTGATTTTTATAAAACAATTTATTATATTTTTTTACATTTTTTTTTTTAATAAAAACAAAGGGGGCTAAAAAAAAACCCTTCACTTATCTCAACTTTTTCTCTACAAACTCAAAAAAGTTTAAATTTATGATAAAGGAGAAGAAAAGGAAAAAATTGGGCAGTAAAAGAAATGACTGATGATGTAATGTCACTGGCTCACAGCCAGACATCGGGGAAAATTTTATTACAGTCAAATAAGCCTTACCAAGCACGAAAAATAAGCCTATTTTTAGTGAAAATTAAAAATTCTTAAAGGTTAAGTAAACTGAAACTGGTTCATTATTAAATGTGAATCTACTCATCATAAACAAAAATTAATCGTCACTAAATGATTTTCAGACACAATAAAATTTGTAGAAACTAATCGGAAAAAGTGAATGTCAAAAGGAAAATGAATTCTATGAAACTCTGCTCTAGAGAATTTCGGAACTAAATCCTAGACCAGTCACTGAAAAAAAACGAAAGCATTGCGAGCAATTCCTGCTACAGGGGTAGCCAACTTTGTGACGTCACAAATCGCGACATCGCCCATAATCCATTTTCCTTTTGACATTCATTTTTCTCGATCGGTTTCTACAAATTTTAACGTGTCTGAAAATCATTCGTGATGAGTAGTTTCACATTTAATAATAAACCAGTTCAGTTCACTTGATCTTTAAAGTTTTGCCAATTATATCAAAATGTCTGCCACAATAATAACATGGGAGTTCATTTCAGCACTGAAGACTCACTTGAAGGTATTTATTTACTGCTGGTATCACTTAATACCATTTACCTGGCAGCAGGTTATCTAGGCAATTAAACTTGCAAATTTCACTTATCTGGATAATTCAATCATGCAAATGCACTCCGTATGCAAAAGGCCCGCAAGAAACAAAACTGCATTTGCTTCGAGTGCATTTTTATGCGGCCAAGTGCAATGTATTTTGTCGTTAGTGCAATTCGATTAACTAGATGAAGTTTGCTATTTTTAACCCACTTCTTGTCTTAGGTTAACTGAATAAGAAACAGCAAAACAATTTATGCTAAAACCAATTCAACAAATTCAAATATTAGTAGCTATTACATCGCCATCGCTTCAGGCAGGAAGTATATTACATTATATGAAGTGTTTGCTGGGTATTATTGTTGGTTATACACTATACAGGTAACGGTGTGAAATGGTAGATTCTAAACTCCAAATCAGCCTTGCATTTTTGACATTTTTATGCAGAAAATTTTACATTTTTAACCGGAAATGTTCGTTATGTTTCGAAATAAAATTTAAATTATTTTTCTGATTTGCTTACCGGTACCGAGAAAAAAATTCGTTATAACGAGGTTTGACCTGTATTAGAATTTATAAAAATTCATAATGTCCCAAAAGTGAGTCCTAAAATAAAAGTCTCAATAAAAGCAAAACCCTTAAAAAAAATTCATCACAAATAATAACTTTATCTCGGATAAATCGATACAACAACAAGACAAGTCTCGGTGATCCCAGTGACCCAAAGAGCAAGATCCAAAACTTTCCCAGCTGAGCCAAGACGCATGATTAAGGCCTTGTCTTCCTCCCTCCATTTATCCCTCTTTGGACTTTCTCTGAGGTGATCAAGTGCCAAATCAAATCATGGCTCTGAAGGCATTGAGCCCAATTACCAAACCAGGAAGAAAAATGTAAATATCAAAGTTCAACTCATGTAATAACCGTCCAGCCATTTTTGCAACAATTCAAAACCATTTTGCGTCTTCCCACAATTAGATACTTCCATGGTCACAACTAGAAGCTCATTCATGCACAAACAATGGTAATAACCTTCAACTGGCCTTCATTTAAATAAAAAAGTGGAAATTAAATGTCGTTCTAACATCGATAAATGTCAACATTTAAGCAATGTTTATATTATGAATATTTAATACTTCATTCACTAGTTTACAAGGCCTTTTGGAATGTTTATAATAGTTCATAATAATAAAGGTGAAATTTACTAACATCGTTGCAACTTAGCAATAAAATGTTGCAATTCACTAAAATACCTTGCAACCATGTCCAGACATATTGTTAATTTGCAATCAAAATTTGTCGTTATTTAAAGATCAAAAATTTTAGTGAATTCCGATTGTTGTTAAATCCTGAAAATTATTGCAAATAACAACAAATTTTACAATGTTATTTAATCGAAATTCTCAGAATTACAACACACAACTAATAATTCCCATTAATTCCCACTTCAAACTAATTTCAAATGCCTATTTCCATCAACTCCCACCAGAGGGAGATATTTTATCCACTCGTAGCTTAATTCATTACTTCCCATGTATTTTTTTTTTTTTTTTTTTTTATATATATAATGGTACTTTAAGTTGAGCGTGTGTGGGAAATGTGAATTATAAAAAAATAAGAAAAAATGGTGAATCATTAAGAAAAAAAAAGTCGCATTTTGCAGTGATGGACGACTTCCTCGCGAACCAAGTGTGCAAGGACACGGTAACGGAAGATTAATATTTTCAGGTTGTACGAAGCTACTGTGTAATTTGTGCCTTTATTTTATGTCTAAGGTTTGTTTAAGTTGAGAATCGATATTTTTTTAAGTAAAGAAAAGTTTTCGCCGAGTGGATGTGTGGGAAATCGATATTTGTGCTATAAAGTGGGTAGTAAAAAGCAGGGATCAATAGGGATGTGGTTTTGTCAATATAGCAGAAAAAGGGATCTTTTTCGTGTTGGAGGATGATGTATCGATTCGTTCCAAGTGTATCGATGCTATGTCAAAGTATAGCATATATCGAATACCGATTTTCTCAAATAACGCACTCTTGGCCTATTTACAAAATTTATTTTTTCCCTAATTTTCCATGTTTTAATCCCATATTTAAATGTGTTGAATGTTGATGTTAGCATTATTATTGCTAAAAACAATGCTAAAACACTCTTAAAAACTGCTGTATGAATCTGTACATAGTAAAAAAAAATGCGTGTTTTGAACGTTTCAACAAATTTGGAGATGCGTTAATTGAAACCCATGCTCTATTTGCAACGTGCACATTATTTGACAAATTACGATGTAAATTAAAGTTTAAAAAAATATTTTATAGTAAGTAATTTACAGATAAAATTTATTGATAATTTACAAATAAAATTGTAATAAAAAGTGCCTGATAAAATGAAGTGCTTTTAAAAAAACCTTGAAAAAGTAACAAATAAGTGATTTTGATTAAAATCTAACTTAACATAATAATTGTTGGACCAATAACCTGTGTAAGTGTTAATTTTGATATAAAATTTAAAAATGGAGAAACAAAATGTTTTAGTTCATCCACACATTCCTTCACATTAGGGGTATTCGTTTATTTTTTCAACATGTGTAAAGTCTAGTGTAATTGGTTGGCTTGAATAGAACTTGTGATTTTGCTCGATCTACAAGTAATTGATTAAATATTACGTCAAAAGCATGCAATTGACAATTTGAACCAGTTTTAACCAATTTACACAAGTGCAAATAATAACAAACCCACGTACTGATTTATTATTTTTCCGTTGTTACTACAACGTAATCATTTAATTTTCCCATGATGATTATTGCTATAATTATAACTCAACATTTTGTAGTGTTGTGTGCATAAAAAAATAATACTGATTACAAAACATCTAAAGTGCTCTACAATAACCATGCGCACTATACAATGCTATATTGTTTTTATAATACAATGTTTGGACTCTACATTTTCCTCAGACAAATATCAAAAAATAAAAAAAATAAAAACCGTCCACCATAAACAATAACAAGCATAAAAATCGATGCCAAATTAACCTCGAAACCACAACGATCGATACACCAAAGATGGAAATCAGCAAAATATCAAACCAAATCGCCCTCTAGAGGCTCCGAACATCTCCGATTACATCAAATCGAGAGACCACGTTTCGACAAACTCAAACAACAATTTCCAACTCGTTTAATCCATCGTCGATGCAAACTCAAATTGCATGGATTAAACCATCATTCGAACCCCCATTGTCGTTGACCCATCATGCCCCTCGTTCCCATTTGTCATATACACTCACCCACTGATGACCGAAGGGTCAGCCAATAACCCGGAGTGATGAGTGACAAGTCCACCGTGTCCACATAATGACCCAATCATTAAACCCAATCAATTCCCCTTCGTGGGTTCGAGGTGAGCTTTGCTGGTCTATCACGATGGTGGTTTCATGCGTTTGTGAGCACCAATAGAAACTATTGACATGTTTGCTAAACTCGTAACTTCTTAAGACGAGTTTACCATGTAGACGATCATCACAACTCATGTGCAAGAATTTTCTTGTCTGATACCATGTGATAACAAACAACCAATCAAAATTAATTTGCCTATTGTCAGACCAGATTGTGTGACTGATTCCGTAACGAGCAAAGAATCGACAAAAACTTAACAGAAAAGCCACTGTATCCAACAATGTTACCCACCACTGAATGAATGGCTCTAGTTACAGGATCATAAAACAATGCAATAAACAATTGTTCTTCTCATTCACATACCCATGGGAACAGCAGTCAACCCACACGACTGCATTATAAACTTATGAGGGTGAAAATACATTGTTTTGTTCGCACTTTTATTGTATTGTACTACAAAGTGCAAAAGAAAATTTTTCTCCCAAAACCCACCTTAATAAAGTTAGGTCCACTAATAAATTTTACTGTGTATCATAAACATTCCCACCATTGTTTTCAGTTGTTACAATTCACTTTACAACAAAATTAAATTTGCAATGTAAAGATTTTGTAAGTATTGATTTCACCACATTACTAATAAACATCTGGAGGCTTGCATTCTATTAAAATTTTGATATTGTGTTAATTAAAATTTTAAACAAATATGCAAAATTAATTTGATAATTATTTTAGCAATTTTTTTTTTTTAAGTTTTATTATTACAAGTACCAACAAATTGTGTAATTTTTTCCTTAATAAATTTAAAAGTACTCTTTAAAATGTTTCCCGGATATACAAATCCACTTAACGAATCATGATTGCACTTTTCAATCAACTTGTCACTTTCAAGATCGTATACTACAACATCCAAAACAAAGTCTGACATTAATTGAAAAACAACAAATACATTATTTCTCGATTTAGAGACACAGTATTCTATAGTTTTCCTAAGTTCATCGCGATGTACATATGCCAAAAACTGATTCGAAAACTGTCACACGCTAATTTCAACACTTTGTTTGTATCAGCGCATATATTAGCGAGTTAGAAAAAACTCTGTCACTAAGTCCGAAATGAGTTTTCACAAACTTCATAACTGCTATACAGTTTGGCTCCAAACTTCGTCGTCCAACTTGGTAAAAAAAATTTAATCACCAATTTCTAACTTATTGTCGAACGAAGTGACGAATAGACAAATCTGTATTTTGACTAACTAACGCTAGATGTAAATCGTACGTAACAGTTCCGACTTACATTACATACAAATTCTGTTGATGTAATGTCCCGTGAATTGGTTAAGTGTGATATTTATATGGTTTTGTATACGGTAATGTGTTTATTGGAAAGCTTTATAATTTGTAATATTATATAACGTGAATCCATACTTTAGTTGTTAGTATTGAGTTCCTATATTACTAGTCTGATGTCATATGCTTTAGTGATAGTTGTTCTGAGCTCTCTTATCTTGTATTGGGTTTTGCTTCCAAGATGGCGCCGCCCATGAGTTTGATTATGCTCCTGAATAAACCAGTTCGTTTATTGTTTTATTTGGATGTCTCGATCTTTATTTCACACTAGAATCAACAAATTCGACTTATAGACAGACTGAAAACCGGAACTCGTTCATAACCCAAGGACTGCTTGAACGGTAATTCTAAATTTAACAATACAGTATTCTGAGTAAAAAAAAAATTGGTTGGTGGTTGCAATTGATTGATGCAGTTTAATGATGATGTTTCTATCCGGTGGCCACAGAAAGAGGGTAAGAGGGTACGGGAGCATTTTCCTTTCTCTCAGTACAATGAGCCCTCGAAAATTGCAGCCACAAGCCCTTCAACCTTGAATGAAAAGTTATTTTCTGTTAGGGGAATAGAGTAAAGCAGCTGCTGCCAACCTCAGCTTCAGCCTCAGTCTCAGTCTAAGATGGAGATAGAAATAGCCCATGTCAAAAAAAAAAAACTCCACTAAAAACTCTTGTTTCCTTTATGTGGCTCTATATACTAAGGGATTTACTACTAAAGCCATGTGATAGTGGGAAACAGTGCTAGCTTTGATATTAGGGTTTGGAAAAAGAAAGAAACTGCTGCTGCTCTTAATAAAATACATCAACAACTGTCATTACTGGTCTGAAACTCACATTTGTTGTTTATTTTTTTCTTGTTTTGGTTTATTGTTGAGGGATTGGCAGTTTTTTGGCAGTGAATGATGAAAGTTGTAATTAATATTAAACTGTAAAAATAGTTTTTGGAGATTCCAAGTATAAAATCAGAGTTTTATTACTATATGTAAAATCAGAATCGGTTTTAGAAATGAAGGTTTTTATTTAAAATTTAAGAAAAAAATGCAAATTTTTAATTGCATGTCAAAAAAAAATTTAATTTAACTTTAATTTTGGTACTTCTTCCTAAAATTAATCATTTTTATTATTTTGTGTTGGCCTTTTTGGTTTAAGTATGGGTTAATGGCTATTTCCTATGCGCACAAAACTGAACTGGAATCAGAAAGATACGTGGATTAAGCGCAGTTAACCTAATCTTACGAGAAATAACAAATCTAATGGATCCGGTAAGGCTTGCAAGCAATATAACGGTTCGTGAATTTTTCCAGTTCAGTTGTGCTATCGGTAGTTGCAGCTTCAAATGCTGTTTTCACAACTTAAGCTCGTTTTTCACAAAAATCACAACCAGATTTGAACTCACTAGGTGGGTTCGTTTATTATTTACACATGTGTAAAATTTTGTGTAAATAAAAGATCTTGTGTAAATTTCTAATTTTTCTCGATAAAACTATCTAATCGAGATCTATACTTCACAAAAAAATACTACGGTACGTTAAAATCAAATTTCAAAAGATTTCACATCTTTGAGTCACTGGGTAGAAATTGCCCGATTCTAATTTCTTTTCTCAATACCAAAAACCTCCACTCAATCATCATTTTTCTATTATTTTGTCACATTTAGATCTATTTTAAGTTTAATTCTTCAGATTCTTCAAGGGTGGGATGCGTTACCGCCCCCAAAAATACCGCCCCCAAGTTTGCCGCACCTTACCGCCGCAACGGCAATTGTTTCACCCATAACCGCCCCCGTGCGTTACCGCCCCCGGCTCTGAAGTTAACTGCTTTGGAGTATTTGCGTCGCGTTTCGCATTCTGTTAAAGATATACGTAGACACACAAACGACGAGTTGGCGGACGCCGA
>JAQFZP010002345.1:0-14003 GCA_034695745.1 Geophilus truncorum | reverse complement strand
ATTAATCGTTGTCAGTGCATTGTTGCAGAAACTCAAGTTTTTCAGGTGGATTTATACTTATTGGACACACCTTATATATTTTTCTCCAAGTTTGACACTAAGCTTCGAACAGTCCTATTTAGGCCTTTCAAACAGTTCTTTGATTTTAATATACAGGTCGAATCTCGATATAACGAACTCCAAGGAACCGAAAAATTGGTACGCTATAATGAAAATTCGTTATAATCGAGACGAATTAGTACACGATTGACTTAGACGGGACTTTGAAATAGTTCGTTATAACGAGAAATTCGTTATAAGCGAGTTCGTTATATCAAGGTTCGACCTGTACTGTACACAAATTATACAGCGTTTTAACTTTTAATTAAAATCCAGTGTATACTGTATTTAAAAATTAAAAAAAAATTTCGACTGTTTAAAGCCAAGTTTTAAGCTGTTCTCGAACAGAAGTCGTGATAAAATATCGCGACTTATGTTTAAAGACATACAGTATACCGTAGTTTATAAGTTTTAAGTAAAATCGTTCAGTTATTACAAATTAGTTTTCTTATTAAACAACCACACCAGAACTACGAGTAGTCTGTACTTTATTTCAATTTTGCAACACGATTGCACTACAACGTTTGTATTCTAACGTTCGGTACTCTAGAATAATTGTGTTAAAAAAAAACCTTAATGCTCTAACGTTTGTATAGCAACGATTGTACGCAATAATTGTGCAATCTCGTTTGTGCTTTAACGTTTGTACTATCTTGAAAAATGGTTACAAATGGATGCTAGAAAAAACCAAGTTGTATTTGAGTAACAACTTAAATTTATTAAATTTTGTGATCCTTAAATAATGTCATCACTGACAACAATGCATGCTATTTCAGAATAAAAATAAATCATTTATTTTTCTGCCATATCTATATTTCCATTTTAAGTCTACTATACCATAGTTTAAAAAGTCATTTAAGTTACCATAGTATTGTTACTGTCACATATGTTTCTTAAAGAAGAATCATGTTCCAATACCAAGCTTTGAACTGCTGAATTCTAAAATTTTAAATTACATACTGCAGGTTACACTGAATCCAAATCTCTAATACGGTAATTGAACTTCAAAACAGATGTGAGACGAAATATTTAAATGTATTAAGAATCATATTCTTAAAATAAATTAATGTAGGTAGTTAGAACACAATTAATTCTTGTATCGTTCCTAATTGATTCGTCCTGTTCATTATTTTTACTAAAAATTCATTTGTCTTAAATCATGTCATCACCCAAAGGAGTGCACTTTATTCCAAATAGCAAACATTCCACAACAAAATGTTTTACTACTAAAATTTATTTTCTTTCGGAAAATGACCGTAAGTGTATAAAAATATTTTTAAATAAAAAAGTTACATTTAAGTGACTTACCATACCAATCGTAATATACGGCTTAAATAACCCTCTTATGAGCATTTCACTAAATTTTGGACACGCACACTAGGTGGGTTCGTTTATCATTTGCACAAGTGTAAAATCCTGTGCAAAACACTTGTCTTGTGTAAAATGACAATTTATCTCGAGCTAACTCGAAAAAATAGCGCCCAAAAAATGTGTAAATCTTGTTTTAGACTGGTTTTAACATGATTTACGCAAGTGCAAATAATAAACAAACCCACCTAGTATTTATTTAGCGTCTAGAGATAGATTTGAAACAAGCTGTCAAGTTAATACACTTACTTACACATTTAAAGTACATCTAACAATACAAAATAACTGCATTTTCATTCGCACAAATAAACAAGATCCTCTTTAATAGAAATTCGATAAACTTTGGGACAGTTCATATACAATATTTAGAAACAGCCTTAAACTTTTTACAAGTGTAATTTTTAAAAGAATTTTGTTCAGTACGGTACTTCAAATAATCAATGTACATTAAATTACTTATTTTTTCAAAGTAAATACAGCTATCTAAAATAGTCAATTCAATTCAAAAAAAAAAAAAAAAAAAAAATTCAATTTATTTAAGTCAGCTATTAAACTCGCTCACGTTGAGAACGTGTCGGTCTTTACTTAACACCAATTTACAACTAACAGTTTTAAAGTTTTTTCAAGCTCTTCAAAGCACTTTAAGCTACTGCATTCTCCATAAAAAAAATTTTTTTTATCTTTTACAAAACATTTTTCTTTAACACAAGGGCAGATTTAGAGACTTATCAAGCCAATTTTGGCTGATGGCCAAAGTCTGTCAGCCGGGATCAAACGAGGACCTGTGAACAGGAAGGACGCAAGGCTTTAGAGTGCGTCCCAGGAGTTCCCAAGGGGGTCCACGAAGCACGAGCACCATGCACCAACTGGCTCAGCGATTTGTCGACTCGGCTCCGCCACCCTCTTGTGGTGATGTAATAGAGCCATGAATTATTCATCGACCGATACAGAATCAATTAAATTAGCGCCCTCCGCCACTTTCTCGTCCTCCTCCAAATACTAAACAAATCTCCACGGACTCGACCCTCACTTTCCCTCTAAACATGTCAATACACTTTTCACCACTCTAATTGGCCCATATCAAAGTAACAAGATTTAAGATGCTCCATTGCCCGACAAAATGGTGCATTTCGCTGCTCTAACACCCTGTTTTTATTTTATTTAAGCCCTCAAACTTTATCTTTTTATTCGATAAACTCCTTGTTTGAATTAAAAATTTAAAGGGAGAATGGCAACGTGCAGTCATTTTAATTTTATTTTACGTGTAGTTCATCTTCGCAATGCCATTACGAACGCCGCTAGGGAAATGGTAATCTTTAACGTGGTTAAAAATTTCAAATGAGTAATTATTGTTTTTTCATCCGCAATAATTTTTTGAAATAATTACTATGTTTTGTTTATAGTGTTGACATTGATGCAATTTATTTGTCGCCTTTTAATAAACTGGTTGCAGAAAAAATTTGTGACGTCTTACATAATTATACCAGAAGCAATTAAGTATCTTAGCGAATTATTTTAAACTGATAATTGTCATAATCGAATATTAAGTACGGTAAGACGAATGTCGCGCTTAATAATTAGTTATTCTCAACTTTATCTTCAGACTTTATTTATGTATTGTTCGCGAGTAGGGAATTACGATAAAGTGATATTGGATTCCTGATTTTGCGAATGCCTACTCGCATTATTATTTATTTGTGAGCAATTTTATTTATAAAATAGAATGCTGGACTTGCTTGAAAGTTTATTTTTCTGAATGTTTTATTAGAACAAAAAAATCGATAAAACGACTGGCTGAAAAGAAATATGAAATTCCTAAACTGTTAGCTTTTGCTCTCTTGTTTCAGTCTTTTAATCTATATAATGCTTTACCCAGATTTCTTTGTTTATCAATTTTTTCAAAAATATCCTCTACAGCGGTCTCTAAAATGCAAACCTATGCTTTAAATCTACTGGTTTAAAAATCTAGAAAATAAATACCCGTAATTGGATTGATAGTTATCCAGATCTTTTGTATGATTCCATCAAAAAATCTTCCTTAAGTTTAAATTCCTCACTAAATACAAGTATTCTAAAAAATAAAATGCTTTAAAAATCATTAAAACATTTGACCGAACAGGAGAATTTCCTGAAGCAGTTATTAGTATCTGATTACAGTAGATCACAAACTGATTGAAACTTATTCCAAAACCAAATTTATTATCATTTTTTTGGCACTTATGAGCTATTTTTTAAATATTTGTTATGTTTCTGTGCCGTTTTACAAGCATCGTCAATTAACAGCATTTGACTCGGCGAAGAACAGTATATTCCTATCACGTAGCTCTGCAAAGAGAACAACGATCGATTGTTTTTGACAACCCATTAACCAATATTCAAAAACTTATACTGTATGTAGTTTACTTTAGCCCGTTGCGACAAATCCAATAATTGATAGCTTTTAAAAGATTGGTAGAGCAGTTGGTAAACGGCATTGTGTTTGCACCTATTGAAATATTTCAGTTTTATACGATTTAAATGATCCAGATTATTTAATCCCAAAAGAATCAGTCAAAAACAGCTTAAATAATTAAAATCATTAGTGTTTTATTCTGAAGTTTATTTTTATTTTTATTTTTGGTGATGAATATAGGCATTACTGACTCCATACTGATAAAAGTAAATAATGAATTATAATAAAAGTATACTACATTCTAATTCTAAATAGCCAAACCTTGAGCATATTATTTACCTCTGCCTCTGCCCATATAACATAATGCATTCAAGGGCAGCCCCTGCACTTTCACGGTTATTATGTCACCACAATTTATCACCACGTGGTCCAACTCATCCAGAAAGAGGAGAGAAGAGCAGAAGGGCATCCTTCCTTCCTTCCTTCCTTCTCTTTTCACCCCTCTTCTTTCCCTTCCCCAATCCAACTCATATAAATAAACCCCCATCAGCCCCCGACATGCTTCTTCGCCCATAAAAATTGAGCACTTTCGATTTTATCACCTATAAATTTTAATGTATCTTTGCCTGGATTAAGCCAGTATGACTGCATAAAAAAACGCGCATATTCCTGTATTCTTCCCAAACCAGCCAATCACCTTTTACGAACGCTTAAAACACTTTACGCACCCAAGGGGTGTTAATGATATCAATATTCATCGCCCTCAACGCGCATTATGGACAGACAGAAGGGCCGAGAGAGGCGACAGTCCGGGGGTAACCCCCGGTTAGGACCTGCAAAAGAGCTGACATGACAAATGACTACCGTTGTTTGCCTAAAACCAAACGCTTCTCGACAGGGTCCGCCTTGCTCGGCTCGAGGGTTTCCCTACACGAGTTTGCCCTACACACCCACTCGTGGACCCATTCCTAGCGAGCTTCCCTCTCGCATAGTAGATCGTGATGAATTTTAATCAGCTTCGTGCGGTCGACGAGGGTGCGCCAAGGGTTCTAGATGGCACCAGAAGCACAACAAGCATGCTGGTCATCCATTCGACAGGCGTCCGCTCCATCCTATTCTCTCGCATCGACATCCCTCCTCCTTTTTCTTTCTTTTCTCTCTTTCTCTTTCTCTCTCTCTCTCTCTTTCTCTCTTGCTTTCACCACACCCATCGAAGCGGCCACGCCCAGCTGGGTCTCGATAGTGATGATGATGATGGCAGTGCACTTGACTGCTACAATCCCCAAGATTATACTCTAGGGGAGAAATGACGACCGGGTAAAAAATGTACAATTCTAAATTACACATTCTATACTATATACTCAACCGTTTCCATGGTTACTGCCAGACTAACAAACCTTGGATCGGCGACTCGATTCGTTGGTTGCTTCTTTTTCTCCTCAATTTTTATCACTTTTTACATTTATTTGGATAGTGCATTGACCATAATGTTATTATCCAATGACTCAAACGTATTCTTAAACCATTAGGAAAAGTTAGCCTGCAAGAGTGTTGATAATGTTGCAAAGCGACAAAGCGCGATCTAATTTGAGTTTAAATTTTAATGTGTAAAATTAAAAACAAACGTATTATTTACTTCCAACTTGACTTTTAGTTATTGTCAATCTAATGCACTATGATTTTCTTATCAAGGAAAAAAGAAAAGGTTAAATTTAATAATCGATGACAAAAACAATTTTCTGATATGAAACTTAATTTTCCATCAACCACCAGTTTTACGATTGTGGCTATTGCTAAAATTGTAATTAAAAAAAATGTAAAACAAATAAAAATCAGTGTAATGTATCATTTATGTACCAGGTGTCCCTTAATTAGAATAGGAGTAACCTCGGGCGATAAATTACTCTCGATCCCCACCTTCGCAACTGTGTGTTTTAGCTCAAGGGGTCAGAAAAAGGGAGTCGACTGCGGGAGATGATGGCACAACAGATGGCGGCAACTTGGCGCGTGCGTCGGCTCAAACGTGCAGCGAACACAAAGCACGAGTTGGGAGGTCGCACGAACGCCGGCGCGTGCACACATGAAGTCGGCAAGCAGGACAGCTGCCAATCGCTCGACTACCGAGCCCCATGCCCCCTAGCGTCGGCTCACCTGCATGGCAGATGTGGGAGGAAAATGATGGGAATGAGCTACTGGAGTCTCTCACAAAAATCACAAGAGACCTATGAATGAGCGGGAAATTACAAGAGACGCTAACAAAACTCGCGCACCCAGCACCCTGCATCCTCCATCACACTTCTTACCCCTTTGGTTACCCTCGTTAAGGCCAATGACAACTCAATGGTCACCGCCACTCGTCTAAAGTCAACAACATCCTTTTTCACCCTTTTCCACAAACCCCTCCATTCACTGACCCTTTCCCCCTGTTTGGGGATATTTTCAATACAAACGCTTGCCACGCGCCACTGACTCCATTATACACTTTCACCAGAAAATTTTGTCCAAATCTTGCCTCTTAGACCCCGAAAATCCATTTCCCTTTCAGTTCGTCGTCCAACTCAAAATGGACTCAGGTGGCGCTCACACCACCAATTTTTGCATGTAAAACGCGCATGCGTGGGAGTTACGAGTGTCATTAAGCAACTTCATCAGACACAGCTCGCGACCTTTGACCGCAATTCTCCGCCCCAGATTGCAAGCAACGCCACAATCACGCGCAAGGGTTTCCCACCCGATGGGGGAGTCGTTAATTGAACCTTGGCAAAAACATCCCCCATGGTAAAAAAAAAATGAAGAAAATTACGGTATTGTTTCCTCCTCGCGCTTTGGTCGGGCGCATGAAAAGTCAAACAGTTGAAAGGCTGCTGAGAATCCCTTCAATAACACTGATGGACGCACTGCACCGAAGCCCCCCTTCCCCACTCGCCACTCACCGTGCATGGGGCAGCGATAGTCATCTCATTACGGGATTCACCGGCGCAAGATTAATCTATCGCCCAGGGGTTGAGTGGGTGGGTGGACCGGTAAGGTAACTTCCCCTCTTTTCGAGTTTCCCCCGACTTCCCCACTTGGGTGGAGCAACAGATTTATAATTTTTCTCCCTTTTTTTCCCTATTCCCTCATCCCTCTTTTCTTCTCCGCCGAGAACAAATTTGCTGCTAAGTCTCGTAATGGATTGTGAAAACAAAAACGCCATGGCGCGTCCAACAGGGGGTCTCTCGACTCCGCTGCGTGTGGCCTGATGGGACAATGATGAGTTGGGCCGAACGAGGATCGAGCGTGCGCCGTGGTCGCGTCATTGCTCCGATTAGGCGCGCATAATAGAACTTTGTGATGAGGAGTAACGTGGTTCCGTGACAAACGAATCGAGAAAGTCCACTGATGTCTCATTCTATGAACGTCAGGCAGAGCACAGATGGCGCACATAAGGCGAGAAAGTCAAAAAGTTGACCGCAACCCATAATTAAACGATTATAGGAGCTAAAATCAATGATATTCTGGTCTGATAAATCATGGGCAACAGCGTTCTAGTTTTTTTTTTTACTTACTCATAAAAATCTCTCCCATTCGAGCAATGACGCACTCGTATCTCTTAAATCTCTTTCACACTGCTTGACCACTCAAAACCTCGTGGTTCAACAACTCTTTGCCCAAGTCGCTCTCCAAAGTGACCAAAACCAACCACTCAACAAGATGACGGTTGTCATAGCAACGATTCCCCAAAGTCACGAATGGTAAAAAGCTCGTCACATGACAGCTATGCATTAAAAGAAATTTTCGTTTGTACTAAAAATAAAAAAAATGAAAAAGGCAAAAATCCAATCTTAAACTCACTCCGAAATTAAATTCCCTTCCAGCTATTACGTCGGTCCACCTCGAGACTCGCTGACCTTTTACTCGTCCACGTCCTGACCCCCACATTTTCTGTCAAGAATGAAGACGCGTGCACAGTAGGAGATTGAAATATCTATAAAACTATATAGAAATTCTTTTTCCGAGAAAATAAAGAAACTAAATGTTCGAGTTCTTTAAATTTCCCAAAATTTAATTTTTCAACTGCTTACGTCCGAAAGTTAAATTTTTAATTAAGTCCACAAACTTCATTCGGGCATAAAGTGATAACAATTTTCTCCCTTAAAAAAAAAAAAAAAATACTTTCTCAATTCAATTTCAATTCAACTACAAAAAAATACACAATTTTTATGCAAGGATTAAGAGAAGCAAATTTTTTTTCTCATTTAAATTCCCTCGTCTCGCTTTTTCCTTCATTTTTCCCCCTTCGTTTCTATTTTTTTTTTTTTTTAAGTAAATTTTTTTTCATTCATTTTCGCCTTTCTTTCGCCTGTCGTCACAGCGTTCTTGATTAATTTCCATTCACGCTTTGCACAAAACTCATCGAGCAAATGATAAAACTTCGCCCTCTCCCCCCATTTCTACATATCTTTATTTTACTTTTAACTGAATCTAAAACTGTTAACTACAGTACATCTTTGTACCGGTAATCGTTTCTAACTATTTCCATAAATTCCATAAAAAAATAATAACTTAAAAAAAAAAAAATCAATGCCCAGCAGGAAAGAATACTTTACCATAAAAAGCCCCCCTTTCATCTCTTCCCCCATTTCCCATCCTCCCTACCCACCCTCACTTTCTCCCTCCATCCACCCTCGTACCCCAGTCCCCTCCACCTCACCCACCTACTCTCGTTTGATTGGTTCGTGCAGCAGACAAAACGCACCCACTCCTAGACGCATTGCCATTGGTTAATTAAAAGGCGGCTCGTGATTGGTTAGTCGAAAAGCTGCCAAGTTCTAAAGCTTGGAGCGAATCGATAATAAAGCTTGGAGCGCTCTCTGTTGGCGACAATTGGAGGATACGAGCAAATGCCTGATTCACGTGTCACAGAGCAGCAAAGCCTGGCGATGACTGCACGCGTTGTGCGTTGATGATTTTTGCCGAGCCCGGTTCCGGTTATTGGCCGATGAATAGAGATGATAGTTTTATCGGGATCCGTCGTGCCCCCGTCCCCACCCAACTCGGTGACCAACTCTCCGCCCGTGTTCATCTCCACGCCGCTGGGGGATGAACGGTTAGAACGGGAGTTTTTAATCGGAAGACACATCTTGTCTCACGCCGCTTTCCAACCCGAGCTGCTCTGTAAGTAAAACTCAACTCGCTCAACAAAATTCTTGATCTGATCTGATCTTTGCGCCACGTGGATTCAGACCGACTCGATCAGTAATATATTTATGTATCACTTTTCACGTTTTGTTGGTTTTGAATGGTCATGTCTGAGATAAATGATGGGGGTCACGGGTGAATGCTACTTCTAACTTCCGTTCTCTATCTTTGACTGTCCTGTCTAAATAAATTCTCTGATTTATAGGGTTTCAAAGATGCAAATATCGAATATAAGAGTGCACGAACAATCTCACAGTTTTCACTCAATTCTTAAAATGATGATACATTTCTCAAAATATTTTATTCAAAAAGTACCGTAATTGATTTAGAGTAGTTGATTGACCTAACGTTGCTATTATTTCGAGCAAATTCACACATTTACAATACGATAATACTATACATGTTTACCAACATAAATAATCAAATAATTCTTACGGTACGGTACCAACAAAAAGAACCAAAAATTTGAAAAAGAAAATTCTACTTATCACATTCATTTCTTTTCTCTTATAATACAGTAGTACCGTACGAGATTCGTAATAAATGAAAAAAGCATCTGCTTGACTATCTACTGAAATCAGAATAGCTGCAGTACTTTATTCTCAAATCCAAATAAAGTGACGCAACAAAAAATCAATTAATTACATTCGTTGGAAAATTATATACTTCGTCTTTCAGTTTCAGCAATATTTCTACTTCAATACAGTATTACGAATTTACGATTCAAGGACATATGACTATAGCACACTATGACTTTAATTTTTTGTTTTCCTCCCAAAATTAAATTAAATTAAATAGGAAAAATGTCTTCCTTACTATTTGTTTTTCTTTCTCTTCTTCCTAAAATTATGAAAAAGTTTGTGCAAGCAAGCAAACGAAAAAGAAAAAAGTCTTCTTCAAATTTGCACACTTGTTTAAATTCATTGCGTATGCTAACAACCTCCATGAAATCGAATTTATTTAGGATTTCTCAAATAGCGCTCATTAATTTTTCTCAGTAGCGCGTTTAACTCGGCGTTCCACCTCATGTCGGTTGCAAATGAGACTGTTGGGCTTGTTTTGCCAATATTGCGGCATCCTTACGACACCAATGAAACTCTAAATTATACATTACTCCTCGCCTTTCTTCTTTTTAATCTCGTATCAACACGTCTTTACGCTTAATTTCATTCACAAACAACTCGTTTCATTTTTTTCTTTTTTTCTTTCTTTCATCTTGTTGCAGCTACCATTCCCAAGTGTGCTGGTTGCGAACAACCTATCCTGGATCGCTTCATCCTCAAGGTGCTGGAACGCTCGTGGCACGCGCGTTGCCTCAAATGCATCGAGTGTGGAGCCCAGATGACCGACAAATGCTTCGCTCGCAACGGTCAAGTTTTCTGCAAGGACGACTTTTTCAAGTAAACACATTGCACTATTTTATGCCCCCATAACTTCCTCTCGATTTATTCTTTTCGGCTAACAAACCCCTAACCCCAAAACCTTTATATATTTTTTTTCGTTATTTAATCGATGCTCATTTAAACCTCATTCTTCAAGTAATAAAAAAAAAAAAAGATTAACATTATATAAATTAATTAAATGTATAGGGAAAGCCTAACCAAAGGCGGGGCTTCATAAAGTCACGATAATAATAATAATAATAAATATTATTATTTTTTTTTTTAAGAAATAACAAAAAAATAATAATGATTTATAGACCGAGAGATTTTTTCTCTCTCTCTCTGAAATTTATAAGTCTCGCTAATATATATCTGGTAGGTATTTTTTTGCGACTTCCATTCAATTAAGAAATGGGGTGAAATAGAGCGACATCATTATTGAAAATAAGTTCTTTCAACATCAAACCCATCCAAGTCGACTCACTTTCCCCTCTCTCTCTCTCGCTCTCTCTTTTCCCGACCGTATCATGGCTTCTTAGCTGAACTTTTCCCCTTTCCAAGCCGCTTATATCAGTCATCGCCTTGCTGCCAACGTCGACATATCAGATTACATCAAATTGGTAGCGTTTTGAACAAAACCTCAACAAAGAAAAAAAACTAGAAACCAAAAAAATGTTGATAAAATTCGTCATTTTTAATTGGTTGTCAGTTTGATTACTAGGCTTGTTTTGATAGTATTTGATAAGATAAAATGGTCGCTATAATTTGTAATAAACTTATATTTCCAGAAGATTTGGTACAAAATGCGCCGGTTGTGAGCACGGCATTGCGCCGACGGAAATCGTGAGGAGAGCACAAGACAACGTTTACCATTTATACTGCTTCAAATGCGTCATGTGCAATCGGCAGCTCAACACTGGGGATGAATTCTATTTAATGGAAGATAATAAATTAGTGTGCAAAACCGACTACGAGGCAGCCAAAGCCAAAGGTATAAATCAATAAGATTCATTAGCCGACATTACGACACAATTTTACTCTAGTAAATTAAAGATGGCGGCGACGAATTGTTTTTACTTTTCTTTCACAGTACCGTACCGTACCATATTTTTTATCTTATTCTAATTTGCAGATGCGGAAGGCGGCAACAAAAGACCGCGCACGACGATTACGGCGAAGCAGTTAGAAACGCTGAAAAATGCGTACAATAACAGTCCAAAACCAGCGAGGCACGTTAGAGAACAATTGAGTCAAGACACAGGACTGGACATGCGTGTTGTGCAAGTGTGGTTCCAAAACAGACGAGCGAAAGAAAAAAGGCTCAAAAAAGATGCGGGACGATCGAGATGGGGTCAATATTTCCGCAACATGAAGCCGAGTCGACGTGGATCAGGAGATAAAAGGAGAAACGACGACCAGTCTTCGGCCGAAGGCGATAAAGATCAATCGTACCAAGGTACCAGGGTTTTTATTTTATTTTATATACCAACACCCCATTACCAATAAGGTACCAGTACCGAAAAACCAATGTTAAAGACACCCTTTAAAAAATTAAATTTAAACCATACCTGAAATGTTTAAGTAACCTCTTAATTGTTGGTTGACTGTTGCAAATTTGTCGTTTTGGTCTGTTTAAATTTCGAAGTCGAATGTTTACACCCTCGCTTCGCTTCTTTCATCTTGTTTCTTGCTTATATTCCCGCTTATATTCTCTCGTTCTCGGACACAATAAGCACGTAATATCCGGTCCGGTTCGGTCCGGTCCGGTCCGGTACCTAACGAAATCTAATCTAAGATCGTTTTAAATATTTTATTAGATGACATCATTAGTGATTTACCCCCAAACGGTGACAGCTACGGCCACACACCTCCGATATCAGGTCTGATCGATCAGGAACATTCTATGGGTGCTCATCTGAATACTGCAGCGTCGTCGCCGAACGGAGTTTACGCACCACCAATTCACGGACACGGACAGTTCAACGGCATGCCACCAGGAACGCCCGGACCCGGCACACCACCGTACAATTTATCGGGATCGCAATCTCCCGGTGCAATGACACCGTTGCCTCCTTCACATCACCATCCGCCCCCACCGATGGGTGCGGGACCTTTTTCCTATGGTGCCGATGCGGGAGGGTTAGTCGCGTTTAATTCCGGACAAAACAGTGCCATGCCCCGGCTTATTGGAGCTAATGGACCGGGTTCAGATGTCAGCAACAGTAGCAGCAATCAGGGTTATCCTGAATTCCCTCCAAGTCCTGCCTGTTCTTGGCTCGAAGATGTCGAAACGAACGCGAGTGCGCAAGCGCAGCAGTACTGAACTCACAACTCTTTTATTACCGCACGGTATAAAAAAACCAAACAAAATATAAACTGCGAAATGAAGTAAATGAGGAGATAACAAAGTGACGTCATTCATAATCACGTTTCATGAACAAAAAATCATCACCTAATTTTAAAAGAAAAATTATATATAAAAAAAAAAAAAGAGGAAAAAAAATGAGTGTGTTTGTCTAGTCATTTAAAGTAGGGAAAATGTGAAAGAGGTTTTTAACATCGTCAGTTTTGTTTCAGTTTCTAGTCTTTCTTCGTTTGTCAGATATGTGTAATTTTTTTTATATTTTACAGTATTTATGTTGCTGTTTGTATTATTATTATTATTTGTTTTTGTTTGGAATGGCTGAAGATGGTGAAGTGAAAACAGACACAGCATATCATTTATACGAAGGCTTTGGTTCCTTCCAAGCAGCGATAACCAATCAAATTTATACAATAACTGACTATAAATAAATGGGTTAATTATCAAATAAAATGAGTTGTGAATTGCACCTACGAATATTTTGTGTGTAATTATGTCCATAGTTTGTAAGAGATTTGTTTAATTTCGTCATTTTTCATTTATCGGTCATTGGTACCGAATGGTATGGTAGTGAAAGAGTAAAACCAAAAAAGAAAGAAATAAATTGAAAGTGCCAACTTAAATGAAAATGATGTATTAATTTTTTATGTATTTATTTATTTCTTTATTTACACGATTAATGTTCTTTCTATACGATTATTATTAAGTTTTTATTTAAATTTTTATTTTGTTTTGTTGTTTTGTACTTGCTGCGGATTTAAAACAAAATTTCTCGTCCTCTGAGAAACAATACCGAGAAGTGAAGTAATATAATTTACAAATAAACATACTGAAATGAACCATGTTTTGCGTGTTCTTTATATTTAAAAAAAATAACAAATACAGGTAAAATAGTTATGACAAGAATCCATTCTTGGTTAAGATAATTTCAGTTGTCCTTTTCGTCTTTTTTTTTTTTTTTTTTTTTTAAGATTTTTCATTTAGTTTAAATACGAATTTGATTATTTATAGCATAACGAATAGCTTACTTTTAATATTAAGTCAAATCTCATCATCCAGTTTGTTGAAGTAAAAAATAAGAAAATTGTGAAAAAAAAACTTTTTGACGAAATTGCATCCGTGCCGCCATCTATTGGGATATGTTTGCATTAAGCAAATACAGGTATTAAGAAAATAATTTCATTTGCATTTGCAATTCTTGCCAGAAGATGGCAGAAAT
>JAQFZP010002344.1:0-14004 GCA_034695745.1 Geophilus truncorum | reverse complement strand
CATTCTTGGGTACATGGCGTGGTGGCAAACACTGGCAACATTCGTATGGCATTGTTGTTCATTGATGAAAGGAACCAAGCTTCTGTATCCCGTAGCGAAGCACGGGTCAAATGCTAGTCCAATATAAATTATAAATTATAAATAGTATAAATTACAAAAGCCATCTACAGATGGTGCTGGTAAATCGTTTTGTAATTTCTCGTTGACGCCCTCTTCTGTGGATTCGCGGAAGCAGAACGAGCGGCTTGTGCTGTAATCTTAACGTTAATAATCAGGTGACCACTCAGCGAATAAAATTTTGCAGTACAACAAGATAAAGCAGGTGATAAACAATAGCAGCAGACGGCAAGATCGCATATTAATTGAAACAAGAAATTCGCGATCTCGATACTTTCTAATAACCAGCCATGACGAGATAATTAAGGATCAAATAACACATTTGACACGTGAGATCATCCTTTTTATTATTATTACTTTTCTCTGAATTTACTTTAAAAACTAAACTTTCTTTGTCATTTCAGGTGTTTTACTTAAAACATACAATGCCAGATACAAATACAACACAAAACAGAAGAGTCAAATGGACGTACCATCATTTGGTTGTGTTTTTATTGACTTTTTTCGGGTATTTAATCATTTCCTATTGTCTCTGAATAATTATTTTCTTTAAACTTATTTTAGAATTTAAATTGTAAACTTAAAATAATCACAGATTTTTACTTAATATTCTCACCCGTTTATTATTTATTTATTTATTTATTTATTTACATTACGAAATCACAAAAACGAAGCGTGCGGTGAAAATATCACTCGCTTATCGCTTTTTCCTTATGTAACATATTAAATTTTTTAATTTAATTAAAACTTTCTTTTCAGGTATTCATTATTCCACGCGACAAGAAAAACCTTTTCAAACCTGAAAAGCACCATCTCGCAAGAATGGAGCCCAACCAACTTGACGGAATGTGAAATCTTCGATTACAATGTAAATTTCCGCCATTATTTCACAAATTTTTAAACAATTACAACTAAAATTGACTCAACTGATTGTTTAAGTAAAGAGTCAATTTAATTTAAGCTTAAAATTCAATTTCAGGTATGGAACCAACATCAGTTTTTCTCGAAACCATCATCAGCCGAATATTTTTTGGGTATTTTAGATACAGTATTTATGACTGCATATGCGATAGTGAGTATATCACCAACACTCTGACTCTTAATATTCATTAACATTAACATTTTTTTCTAGGGTTTATACATAAGTGGAGTAATCGGTGACAGATTTAACATGCGAATAGTCCTCAGTCTCGGAATGTGGTTATCGGCGATAACTGTGAGTTTAATTAAATTTAAAAAAAAAAAAAGAAAAAAGATAAGATTTGTAATCGTTCACAATTATCATTTTGCATTTTAATTGAGATAAAATATGGTAGATGACAAAAATAAAAATGATTAATAGTAGTCTTTCAAAAGTGCTAATCACCTAAAAATAAAAATAATTTATTAAATCATCAATTTTTGTCTAATTTCAGCTTCTCTTGTTCGGTACTGTTAGCGAATGGCTGCACGTATACAGCGTGTATTATTACATTACTTTTTGGCTTCTCAATGGTTTGTTTCAGTCAACCGGATGGCCCATTACAGTTACAGTAATGGGAAATTGGTTCGGGAAAAAAAAGTATTTTCAAAATTCAAACTTTGCAATTTACAAAATTCAAAATTCAAAATTTCTTTCATTTTAGCCGTGGAGTTGTATTTGGATTCTGGGGAGCGTGTACGTCGGTCGGTAACATCATCGGATCATACTTAGTTGCCGCTGTTTTATTTTATGGATATCAAGTATATTTTGTGCAAAATTAGTCAAATTTTAAAATTCAACAATTATAATTATTATTATTATTATTATTATTTTTTTTTTTTAGTGGGCTTTTTTAGTTCCCGCCAGTCTCCTTTTTGCAGGCGGGGTCATTATTTTTTTTACATTAGTTACATCACCTACGGAATTAGGTACGGAATAAGTACGATAATAGTTGTAATTGATGTTCAGTAAAATTTAGTAAAATTCTTTTTTTTTTTTTTTAGGTCTTCCACTTCCCGACGAGGATAAAGAGGAGCTAGAAATAGACAACTCTGAATCAACGGGTACATAATTATCGTTGCGTGTCGTCCATAGTTTTGTGTCACTTGTGGCGTCTGTAATTTCAGAACCTTTACTTAGACATCATTGTGACGCAGGTATGGAAAACTCTCTCATCGGACCGCCATCCACGCAACAGCCAGTTACGTTTTGCAAAGCAATTTGTTTACCCGGTGTTTTAGCGGTAAGTTTTCGAATTAAAAATTAAATAACGGTAATTTTTGATTTATGTTTACTATTTTTTTAGTATTCATTAGCATACGCTTGTTTGAAAATGGTTAACTATTCCTTCTTCTTCTGGTTGCCTTATTACTTAACCACCAATTTCAAATGGGATCAAGCGGAAGCAGATCGACTGTCGACATGGTACGATGTCGGCGGTATCTTCGGAGCAGTTGTCAGTGGATACATATCGGTAAATAAATGCCTAGAAAATTAAATTAAATTAAATATAATTTTTATTTTTATTTCTATTTTTAGGACAACATGAAGCGACGAACACCAACCGTAATGGTGATGTTGATTATATCACCCATCACATTACTTCTATACAGTGGTACGGTGATAATACATTTATATCGAAATATAAAAACCAAAAATTAACTTCATTTTTGTACCGTACCGGTACTTCAGATTCCCCCGCCGTTGAAAGTACAAATGCAATACTAATGAGTTTAGTCGGTGTGTTTGTAAACGGCGCTGCAAACATCGTGAGCACGGCCGTTGCCGCTGATCTCGGTCGCCAACCGATATTAAGAGGCAACAGTAAAGCGTTATCAACAGTTACCGGTATAATAGACGGTACCGGAAGTCTCGGAGCAGCGCTTGGCATGGTAAAATCGAGAAACTAACTACCTAAAACCTCTCAACTAAAATCCAATTTTATTCTAGTTGGTCATTCCAGTCGTATCAAAGGAGTTAGATTGGCGATACGTTTTTTATTTATTTATAGTAATGGTAGGTAAAATTTAAATTTAATTAAAAAAAAAACTTGTTAAATTTTATATTGTTTTTTCCAGATGCTTCTAACAGCTATTTGCATCTGTCCAATTTTCATTCGCGATGCGAAATATTATTGGCTGAAATTCCGGTTGCAGTCAGCACCGGCACCGATAAATGTGTCGGAAGAAGTTCATTCCGACGACAACACCTACGCCGGAAGTCTATAACGACATCGGTGATTTAGCACCGATTTTTATTTTACGCGATTTTTTTTTACTACAATAAATAAAAGTCAAGACAAATAAATGAAGTCCAATCTTTTTATTTCAACAATTCGATACAGGGATGGACGAAGTCACATAAAATCTTACATTTAAAACTGAATAATCGGAGTCGAATCTAAAAATATATTCTACAGCAATATAAAGCAAAAGAAACGGCAAGAAAATAAAATTAAAGAGAGAACGGTGGCACGATCTGGATTTGGAGAATAGACAAATAAAATACAAAAGAAATAGTTAATTTAAAAGTGTGTTTATGATTATCTTAAAGCTTGTCTGCCGACACGACCACTTCGACAAACTGTTTCAATTCCTCGATACACAGCTGACCTATGTCATATAGATTTTCACGCAGACTGTCTTGAATATATTCTTCTAGCTTTGAATCTTTCCTAAAAAAATTTATAAAAATTTAAAATTGTTTCAATTTAACTTCAGTTTTTTTCAAACCCACCTAATCAACATCTTTACAACAGTTGCAAACGTATCACAATCCTGCCGATATGCCTGAAAGCAAAAAATAAAAAAATAAATTCAATTTTTTCATCAAAATCCTTAAAACCGCGATAAAATCTAACGGGCCAAGTTCTATGACTAAAAAAACAAAAATAATTTTCCCCTGTATCCTGCAAGAAAGACCAAAAAAAAAAAAAATAAATAAATAAATAAAAAATTTGAGCCATTTTTTCAGTCCCATTGAACAGCTTCATTACAAATCCTAAAAAACACCTTTCAATGGGACCTCAATATATATACATATATATTTATACAAAAAAAAAAAAAAAAAAAAATCACTTAAAAAATAAACAAATTTCAACAAATTTCAACCTATGTGTCCATGGATGAATACCACTTACCCCTTCATCACCCCTAGATATATTAAATCACTAATCCTCAGAATCCTCTTCAATAAAACATCAATAAAATATTTTCTCAACGCAAGTATAACAACAATAATGATATATATAATCATTTAGAATTAATATAAACACACAGAATCCCGTGAATTAAACTGTAATCTGAAACAAAACTGTGCTCAAAATGGCGACAAAAATCCATTTCATACATAGCATCCGATATCCGGTTAATCGATATAAAAAATATAGTAAATGGCTGGAAATAAATACCATTAGTTCATACAATAAAAGCAACACTTGGCTAAAAATTAAATTAATTATAAAAAAAAAAAATAAAAATAAAAAAAAAAAATAAAAAAGAAATTTAATTCCCACTTAAAACTGCATTAAAAAAAGAAAAAGGTTTTATTTGTTTAGGGTAGATTTGTAGTCTACGGAAATAAAGTGGGTCTTACCGCTTCAATTTCAGCCTGTTTACGTTTAATTAAGGTGATTTTATCTTTTGGTAGAGAAACTGCCGCCGGTTCGGGGTGTAAACTTCCAGTGCGTATTGCACGTCGTGAACCCACGACTGTACTTTTGAAATCTGGATAATCACAAAAGCGGAAAAATTAGTATAAACTGATCGCCAATCGCCGCCGTCTTCCGTTTGACGAGTTTCCAACATCCGACACGTTTATTTTTCTTTTTTCTTTAAAAAAATTCCCAATTTCACTTCATTTTGGTCGAGAAAAATCCCAAATGTGTCGTTGGATTCACGTAGTCGGCAAACTCGGACGTCGACGATCGACTAAGATGGTCAGCTGGAACACAACAAGCACATAAAAACACAAATGTTTGTTCACCTTGCGATTTCGGACCCGAATTTCTCATCATCCGACATTCGGACGATTGAAAGATTGAGTGCATATTTCTATTCTCGCATCGATGAGAAGCGAAAAATGAATGCACCAACTTCTCACACGAGAAAAATCGGTGCGAAATCGGGTGACAAACGCGGCGAACAGTGAACGACGAGTGTTTCATTCTCCGATGCAGCGTGCACCTCATAAATAATCCTACCTGAAGGTGATCTACGACTCGGAAAAAACTCAATCTTACCGTTCCTGAAAATCGCTTCGCTCTTCCGGTACCCGGCAACCGATCGACGCCGCAAAAACCCGACTGGCTCTGGGCCACAGTCGGTTTTTTGCGGCGTCGACCGAAACTTACCGCGATCGAAAGCCGCGCTTTAAACTGTTCGCTCCGAACCGGTTACCTTTCTCCGCGCACGGAGCGTCACCTGCTGCTGACTCAAGACTGCGTTCGGGAGAATCGTCCACGATGTTCGGCCGCTCCGGGTCGTAATAATCATTCGGTTCGATGCGCGGCTCGACGGGCGTTGGAGTGCGAATGGCGTAATGTGCAGTCGGCATTTTAGTGAGTGCGGCACTGTGCGACGTGAGATCTGTACCGCGCGCGTCTCCGTCGCCCCTGAGGAGCTGGGAATCGACCGCCTTGGGGGCCGGTGGCTCTGGCTCCGGCATGTTGGCGGGTCTCATGGTCGCTTTGAACTTATCGAGCAGCGTCTTCACCCCAGTCGGGGTTTTCGCTCGCGGGATCGGTTTCGGGAGGGTGCCGGACGTGGCCGACACCGCCAGCTCGTGCACTTCTCTAAGCAAAGCGTCGCGAGTGGCGGTCAGCACCCTATCTTCGTTGTCCAGTTCTTCCTGAACGCTGAATTTACTATTTACATTTAAAAAAAAAAATAAAAATAAAAAACAAAATAAATAAATAAATAAATAAATAAATAAATAAATAAATAAATAAAAAAATAAAAATTTTTTTTTTGATTTTACCCCATGTGCATTTCGCTTGCACTTGAAACTGGTTGAGTAGAAACTGTCTGAATCACGTTATAACGACTAGCTGGTGTGTCTCGAAAATGAAAACTCGGCGTTCCCTGAAAAAAATAAACAAAATTATATATAAAAATTTCTGAGATCGACGCTCGAAAATGTCAAAACCTCGTCATCGCCTTCAGAAACGTGCAGCGGCGACATTCCGTCCGATACCTGCGACGGGGCGTCGAGCGAGCGCAGAGCCGTCTCCAAAGACCCATCAGGTGCCGCCGGCGGTGGCGGGCCCAACTGCGACCGGCCGCTGTCTGGCGGCAGCGGCGGGTTGCCGAATCCCATCGTGTTGATCTGGGTAGCGGCGCCCTTCTCGCTCTCAATCCGCCGCCCTTTGTTCCCCTGGCTATCCTGAGACGAAGAGCTGCTTTGACGACGTCTTTTGCGGTACCGTCGCTGATGGTCAGGCGTCGGACTGCGTTCGCCCTCTTCGTAATCGCTCAACTGTCAAAAAAATCTTTTAAAAAAATTTGCCGAAATTAATGTTTTCTTGAGTCCGATCTGTACCTGTCCCTCCTCGTCGCTCGAGTCCCTCTGGTGTCGATGTCGGCGCCTATGGCGACGGTGCTTGGAGCGATGATGCTTCTTCTTTTTTTTCTTGCGCTCTTTCCCGTGCGAGTGGCTACTGGCCGACGTGCTGCGGCTGTGCGAGTCCGAGCGACTGGCGAGCCGATCCTGGCTGCTAGCCGGGCTCCTGGGTCCCGGCGCCTCGAGAATATCGGGTTTCTTGATCGGCCACGTCTGTGGGTGCTCGTCCTTCTTCGCTGCGACCTCCTCGGTCGAAGCGCCCTCTTTCGGCGGACCATCCTGTGGCTTTTCCGCCACCTCCGGTCCGTATTGCTCAGACTTTTGACTAGAATCGTTCTTCCACGCCCGTTTCTTCAATCGATCGCTGTAAAAAGTGAACACACTCATTAAAGAATTTATCAATCGATTAATCGATATTTCTTATAACGGCGCCTGATGTTGAAATTTAGTACTAGGATAAATTTGCCAAATTTCATCACCAGGCGCAAGGAAACTTGGGACTGTTGTTGTTAATCTCAATTTTGCCACTGGAGGCGCTCTGCACATGGGAATTTCAGGCATCGTGTGTTTGTTCGCGCATCACCTGATAATTTTTCCATTAAACAACATTAAAATATTTAAATTATTAAATTATTTTTTTGTTTTGAATTTTGAATCTAATATTAAGATCATGCTCCCATTACCTGAAATTACCCTCAAACCAGCACAAAAAGATTGTGCTTCAGGCGCACAACCTTTTCCCATTGAATCCGAGTCTTCAGGCCACATAAAGGAAAATTTTAAAATGTTTAAAACTATAAAAAAAGAAAAAACATTCATTTTTCTGTATCATTCGACATCAATCAAATCGGCTGACTTGGGTTTTGCATCACTTTCAACATCACAAAATTTCAAAACTTCAATTTTAAATTTAAATTAAAAAAAAAATAAATAAATAAAATATCGGAACGAAATCGCGTCGCACCTGCCACTAGCACGACTGCTAGAACTGCTTCGACTACGATAGTGTCTCGGAGACACGCTTCGTTCGTGGCTGCGACTCCGGGACCAGCTGCGACTGCGCGAGCGGCTCCTGCTTTTGGTACGACTTCGGCTGCGGCTTCGACTGTAACTCCGACTCGAGCTTGAACTGCGACGATGATCATCATGAAACTAAAATTAAAAAAAATTAAATTTTATTTCAATTTTTTAATTTTTTTTTTAAATTTACTTTTCCCGGTTGTCTCCAGACGGTGCTCTTCATACGATTTCCAAATTTATTGTGCACGTAACCACCACCACCACGGTTGTAACCGTTCTTCACGTGCCCGTAAAAGTTGTTCCAACGCTGGCCGTGCTGCATCGCTAAATGAAATAAAAAACGTTAGAAATTAATATATTTTATTTAATTATTAAAATGGATCTAAATACCTTTAAGACGCGCTCTTCTGAGATCCTTAAACCACGTAATTGTGATTTTCGATCCAATCACAGTCGAATTGTCGTATCTAAAAATAAAACAAAATCAAAATTAAATTAAATTCTAAAATAAAACCTTAAAATTAAATACTTCAAAAAACAGCATTGGATTTAATTAAATTCGCACTTAACAACAAAAATACTGTAATAATTAAACAAATAAAATAAATTAAAAAAGAAAAACGACTACTTCTTGTTTATATTTTACATGCAAAATAAATTTCTAGAAAACGACGCGTTTCTAGGATAAGCTGTTTACTCATCATCGCGATAAAAAAAAACAAGTGTAAATCGATATTAACTTATTTCTTTTTACCTGCTGAGAATTTCTTTGGCAACGTCTTTGCTTTCGAATCTCAAAGCAACAAACAATCGCGTACCGTCTTGAGACACTTTGAAAAAATCGAATGAACATTTACCGCCTTCTTTGGTGAAAAAGTCCCTGAAATTCGGAAAAAAATGAGATTTAAAATATAAATAACATGCCATTCTAGTTGGGGTAACCATGGATATAACAATTCAAACTTCAAAAACAGTTTCGAATCAATGTCAAGGCATCCATTACATTGCAAAGTCATGATTTCGGTTTAAATTTACATTTTAAGTGCAATTCACAATTGGAAATAATATTTATCAGTTTTTTCCTGGTTGTTTTATCATAGGATTACGCTTCACCCAGTTGCAGGTTAGGCTTAAACTTTTTCCGTGTTTATGCAAGTTAAAAGTGCAATAGGATTATTTGAAGCGATTTACTAACCTTATTTTATTCATTTCTGTGTTGGGGTGAAAACCCCTCATGAATAGCGTGTGTTGACTTGGAGGAACAACGTGAGGATTCATTCTGCGACCCTCCCTGTTTTCAGATCGAACGGACATAAGAAAGGATAAGATGGCTGTGACATGGACGCCAGGAGCGCGGCTAGCGGCGCATGATACCAAACTGGGTTACGGAGTGTGACGTCATTAAATGTCGACTGTACTTAAGAAAAATCATTGTAATGATCCAAGAAATTGATGTTTTATTAAACGGTATTTAAAATTTTTATGCACATTCAATATATTAATTTTTGATTCTGTTTTAGATGTCGAGACATTTTGCATGTGCACGTTGCAAAATTTATCCAAGACGACGACGCATTTTCGTGATGTTTTACTCAAAAAGTTGTTTACATTTCATAAATCATTACCACAAATGTCACTGAAAAATACCGACTCTCTCAATCTCGAACCTATTAGTCCACCACCTTATCTAGACATGAAAGGCACAAGTAATGGGAATAATTTTATTTTTATTATATAAAATGTATGCATCGCATTTACTCTTTTCTCAGATGCAACTGACACGTGACAGCTGTTACGAAGTTTGTGAATCTGCACAAGATGTGGTATGTCCTCAATAACGGAGTTTTGTATTACTTTTCCCATGTCACCGATTCGAAGCAATGCGGTGGTGTGTCATTTAAATGGACACGAGGTTCGATCACCACAAATCAAGCGAAAGACAAGAGGGATTTTGGCTTTGAACTGGTGTGTCCCGGAAAACGAACTTATCAGGTCAATTCTACATTCACAGTAATATTATATTAACTTATTATTATTAATAATTATAATTAGTTATTATTATAGTTAGTTATGTTGGAAAATTGGGCTTAGTTCCTAAAAATTATCTCATACAAGTCTACGAGAGAATTTTCGAAATGACTGATGTATAGAAAAGAAATATAAAAACAAAATATCACTTTCAACACAACAAAAGTTTATAAATAAATTTTTTGATAATTAAAAAATATATTATTTTGATTTTTTTTTTCTAATCAAATACTGCATCGAGTGGGACGACAAATCTATAAAAAATTGGCATATCACAAAAACTTTGTTCGCTTTCGATGTGCGTAATCACGCGTGCTTGTAAAAGCAATTGTCCGTATTTTACTGCTTCTGTTCTGTCGTGAGCTAATCCGACTGCCAAAAGCCAGTCTACTAATTCGTTGCCGGAGAAAACCGATTGATAACAAGTTGTTCTACATCTGAAACAAATTAATTTAATTAATTTAATCTAAAATTTAAAAAAAAAAAAAATAATAATAATAATAATAATAATAATAAAATACCTGATATCCTTAACTATATCTGTAACGCATTTTTCATAATGGTACTTTCGAAATTGTTCTGCGATTAATTTCACCTCTTGATCATTGCACTCTACCGTTGTGATGTGATACCAAAAACGTCTCCATCTGTTGGTTAAAATTTTTTAAATTTCAATTTCAATTTAAATTTAAATGTTATAATTTACCGTCTTGTGATTGGTGACACAAGTAAACGACTATCAAGTCCGAACATTGCAAAAACTAATAAACCCTGACCGAAATTCAAGGCCCCATCGAGAAATTCGAGTTCCACGTAGATACCAGAGGCTTCTTCTAGGATAAAGTGCCAGCAACATAATGCAAAACCCTAAAAAATATAAAAAGTTTGAGTATTTTATATTACAAAACAAAAATAAAACTAACGGGTTGTATTTATCTCCACCCCTATCACTGAATTCCAACCCCCCAAGGCCAAATTCATAAAAACTGTTAACTATTGCATCTAAATCGAATAAAATCTAAAGGGTTTTGAAGTCGAGTTATTGAATCGCTATAAAATGTTATGATACGTTGCAAAAACGTTTAAAACAGACGCGGGACGAGAGAGATGGTAAAAAGTAATTTTGGGGCAAAATTTAGTTGTTTTTTTAAGGGAAAATCCAGTGAAATTGGCAGGAAATAATAAATCCCCAAAACTAACAATTAAAGATGATAAACACAGAATTAGTGTCAAAGCAGTGAGTCTTAGAGAATCTTCAAAATGATCGCATGAAATCAAATCGCAGTTATCCGAATCGACTGATTGGTAATTTTTAACAGTCGAAGAACATTTTTGTCTCTGTACAGACGAGCAAGGAAAAGCAGTGCTGCATAAACTATCCCTTCGTTCGATTAATGTGTCCTGACTATTCGAAGTACTGCATATATCCTCCACGTCTTGCAGACAACAAGATCCACTTTTATCTGCTAAAAAAAATTAAAACTTAATTATTTTATCAATTTTTATTTAAGATTATCACATAGGTACCGTTTTTGACTTTGCACGCTTCGCCGTAACAAGAGGTAAAAGCTCGAGGGTTGGTAACGGATGGATTAATGTCGTCGTCAGTTGTGAGAAGGGATTGATATTCAGCGCTTCGATTTCGCAATCTCTGTTGCACGATGAGACACAACACCATGACGATGGTGCACGTGAATAACAAAACGCCCGCTATGGCAGCTTGGGCCGTTCCGTAGATGAAGTTGGGGTTTATTTTATTCACGTTTCTCGAGAAAAATGTGCATAAAACGGCTACGACGACTGCGGGGATTCTGGAAAAGATGTTTTTAATAGTTATAAAATCAAAATCCAAGACTTATCTTACCCCCAACCGATTACGTTGAATGGGATTCTCATTTTTAAAACAAAACACAAACTTCTCCATCGCAACAAAACTAAAGTCACAGCTAAAAGTGCGCCCCAAATTCTCGCGCCGTAAACTCCAAAGGTGAAAAGAATGAAGACCAAGTATAAATGCCAATCGTTTTCGTTCGATAAACTACTCCACGCTACCGAACCGATGCAAGCGATTAACTGAAAGAGATAAAAATCAAATTAATCCAAGATTTATTTTTTATTTCTTAAAATTTTAAATATTACCTGTGAAATTACTAAGCAAAAAGTTGCATATTGAGGTACTTTATTCCATTTCTTGCCTATTATGAAGATCGTGATAACCCAAACCTAGAAAAAAAGTGTTATTTTACACATCAACTTCACTTATAAATTAAAAACTACTTACGCAAGCAACCAAACTAACGATGCTGATATTAAATAAAAATTTGTTCAATTCTGGTAGATAATCGGCTGTTTTTGTAACTTCCAATGTTATCATCTTAGCCGAAAGAAACATTATGGGCGCCGAAGTAAAAGTACATGCCACCATTGCACTTGCAATCTACAAAAATCAATCAATTATTTCACTTTTTCATTATTTATTTATTTTTTTTTACAACTAACCAAATCGACTTCCAAATTATATTGCACTGCATATACAAAGACACCTGGAGCTGACGGAAACGTTCCATACAGAAACCCAAACATGCTTAAATCGACAGTTTCGTTCGCACTTGTCCCTGGTTTGATCATCGTGATCGTTTCGCGAATGAGCAGAGGTAAAACTAATCTAAAAATTTATATATTTATTAATTAATTTTATGAGTCAAAAATGTTAAAAATTAATAAAACGTGCATTTTAAGTGCAATTAAAATCCCCGTTACGACCAGCGTTTTTCCTTTGAGACTAGATACTTTGCCGACCATGTGAATTCCCAACGAAAAAAGAGCCGTGGCTGAAAATGCACTACCCAATACCTTTAAAAATAAAAATAAACATAACTCGAACAGCTGTCACATTTGTCATTTCAATAATTGCGAATTAAGTGGTTTAGTACCTTAAGAATGCCATCTAAAATGACAGGCACGTTTTGCCTGAAAATAACGTTTCCCAGAATTCCAGCTAGAGTCATAATGATGATAGGATTAAAAAATATTCCGCGAATGATTCTAAACACGATCCACGTTTTTTCGTGATCTGCTTCTTGATTTTCTATCGATTGTTTGTGTTTTGTGATTTCCATCATGATGAAACCAATCGGATTTAAAATGACTAGGGATATTGGAGCTGCCAAATAGAGATAACTCGAATAATCCTTGTGTGTGTTGTGGTACAGAGCTTCGACTAGAATTTTTTAAAGAATTAAAAAAATATATATTTCCATTTTTAATCATTAAATTTCTACCAATTGGGTATCCAAGAGCGAAGTCGTTGCTTTGAGTACAGAAAATCGCAAGTAAACCAGCTTTTCCATAATTGAGTGGCCGGTTGACCAGCAGCGTAACAAGTAAAACTATAAAAAATAAAACAGCCTTGGCGATGCAGATACTTAGAAGAAACCTCCAGTTAATGCTGCTGAATGACAAAGTCGATAACGACTGAAAAATCAAAGCAGGAAGTGCAAAGTGGCTGACAAATGTGTTTAATCCGCTTGATTCATGCTTCGATATCCAATTCAGTCTACCAGCCACGTATCTGCAAAAAAAACCAAAAAAACAATGAATCTTATGATTTTTTTTTTAATTATGTAAATGTTAAAAACAACTTACCCACTAAGAATAATGACAAAACACTGGATTACGGCTGGATAAACATTATCAAAGTCTAATCCTCCCTTGGAGTCGTCTAGGAACATGGAGGTATTCATCTAGGAATAAAAAAAAATAGTTAAACTCACAAAAACTTTGCCCTCAATTCTTGCCTGTTCTACTTTCTTCCCAACACAATTCCTCAAACGAGAAAATTTAATGAAATCCACTGCTGTTAGCTGCTTATTGAGAATTTGGAGCGCAAAAATTTAATAACTCAGGAATTTTGACGGACAACCACTAATAAAGTACCAGTATTTTTAAATTACTGCGTTCATAAGTTCAACGTCAGTTATTAACGTTGGTGTTATGTAATGAATGACCCTGTTTGGTGTTAATATGTACTTACCTAGGAAGTGTTGTCTTGGTTTTCCATTAATTTGATGTCGAGATGTTTTTTTTCACTCATTTTTCAGTGATAGTCGTTTTTGTTTTCTTTGAAGATAAAGTGGTAGAAATTATTAAGCTCGGTGTTAAAGTGTCTCAAGGTCTCAAGGGCGAGTCGAGATGTGACACTCGACACTCACGGATAAACTCGGAGTCTGCTGAGAGGTGATCTGCCGAGTGCTGATCGAGCCCTGATTTGATGACTTGTGGTCGAAGCGCCACTTATCCCCTTGAGGCAAATTTGGAAA
>JAQFZP010002343.1:0-14004 GCA_034695745.1 Geophilus truncorum | reverse complement strand
TGGTGTCGGTACCTCTAAAAGGAGAAAAAAGGAAAAACGGAAAAGCATTGGGTATCGGGCACCGGCCAGACGCTCCTCACAAAGATAATCTAATCACCGATTGTGTTGCCAGTTTAAGCCAGGGGGCGCTGCACGAGGGTCCCTTTGCGACCACCTCGAAGGAAGTATGTCAAGAATTTACGACGTGCGAAGGGAGAAAAATAAATAAAAGTTGAAACACGAAAAAAAAAATGGAAAAAAGCGTTTAAAAAATAAGCCTAAATGAGGAATCGCCCAATTTTGGCGCTAGGGGGCCAATTAGAGCGGATTTATTTGTTTTGGGAGCTTTAAAAAGGAAGATTTGTTGTGTTTTATTGGGTGTGTGGGTGACCTTTGCCCTCTAGGGACGTTGGTGATGTGCCCTGACTTGTCCTTTGACAAGGACACGCTTTTTCCCACACTCGCACACGAGTTTCGAAGTGGTTTTTGGTTTTATCTCTGTCGTGTGACGTTTGATTTAATATGGCCATGCAGTTTGGTTTTTCTTGTTGTTGTTGTTGTTGTTATTGGTGGTGGAGGAAAAAATGGAAATTTTTAAAAATATTAAAGGAAAGTGTGTTTTATGTTTTTTAGGTGATGATTGTCAAGTTTGCAACCAGGTGGAGACATATGAGAATATTTTGGATCATTTTTGCAGAGCTGAGTTTGGTAAGGTGAGGGGATTGTGGGAAATTGATAAAATGATGTAAAATGATGAGGGTTTTTTAGTTTTATCGATTTTTGATGTTTTTATAATGGAAATCGAGTTTTAAGTTGTAAGTTTTGGTGATTTTATCGATTTTGAGGTTTTTAAAATAGATTTTGGTCTTTTAAATCGAGTAAAATTGTGAATTTAAGACTTAGAATCGATTTTGTCATTTTTAAACAAAGTTAAAATCGACTAATAACTGAAAGGTCTACATAATATCGAGTTTTCTAACAAAAATAAGGCATAAGAGAATTTTAAAAAATACGAAAAAGTAAAATTTTTTAAAACTTTTAATTTAAAATTGGTGAAATTTTATCGGTTTTTCTTGAATTTAATCAAAAAAAGTTTATATTTCATCGACTTCAATCGTATATCGGTGGAATTTTATCGATTTCAATCAAAAATGGATAAAAGTTTATCTACTACAATAAATAAGCCGTGAAATGTAATCGATTTTACCCAATCTTAATTCAAAAAAGCGTTGATATTTCATCGATTTCAATCAAAAATCTGTGAAATTTTACCCATTTTACTCAATTCCAATAATAAAAATAAATAAAATCAGTGAAATTGTATTCGATTACAATTTAAAAAAAATAATAAATAAATAAAAAAATTGCCAACATCAATAATTCATTTGCATTTCTACAATAAAAATCTCTCTCTCCTTTTTATTAACGTGTTCCATTTGTCCTTCTCACAGCCGTGAAAACCAAAGTACGCAAAGTGAAGAAAACTCGCATCTCGTGCAAGAAGAGCAAAGTGTACAAAACATGGAGCATGGACAAGACCGAACTGCGCACCATCAGACGTCCGACCTTGGTACTGGACAGCGTCAAGGAGTGCTGTGGCCACTTATTCGGCCCCGACGCCAAGGACAACTTCCTAATCATGGGCGTGCGTCGGGGTCCGGACCTCGTGCCAACTTTCGTCGCCCCCTGGAACGCCAATTCCAAACCATTCCGAAGCGCAGTGCGCATGTTCAAGCGCCTCGACTGCTCCGACCCCAAAATGGTGTCCGAGTCGATGATCGGCGACAACGGTCAGCCGCAGGTCAACAACAAGAGTGTCCGGAGGGCGCCCAGTGACAAGTCGGTGGAGAAATCGACCGATAAATCGGATCGCAAGAGGAAGAGGCAGCGGAAGGTCAAGAGTACCACGGGAAAGAGTGTGGTTGAGATGAAGTCCTGAAGAGGGCGTTCAAAGAGGGGTTCCGATCAAAGATGGAGATTTGATGGTTTTTTTGGGTGTTAAGGAATGAGGAGATCGACAAGAGTGGAGAAATTCGTGAAAATGAATTTTTTGATGGTTTAGTCGATTTTCTTTTGTTGTTGTTCTTGAGTTTTATCGATTTTTTTTTTATTTTTTTGTGTTTTGAGTGATTAAATTTGGTGAATTTGACCATTTTTTTGTTTTTTAAAGAGGAAATCTATATTTTATGCAATGGTTTAGTCGATTTTTATCGATTTTTTGTTATTGAGTTGTAAAATCGGTTAATGTTTTCTATTTTTAAGGAAAAATTGGTGAGTTTATCGATTTTATTATGAACATTGAAGACTTAATTGATATTTTTTCGATTATAGAGTCAGTTTTGTAGTTTTAAAGAACAAACTAAAAATTATCGATAATTTCGCAAGAAAATAACATTTTTTAATTCTTAATCGATTTTTTTAGTTGAATAATAAGATAAATTGATATTTAATCGATTTTTAGAACCCAATAACACGCAAAAACGACTTAACTCATTGAATAAAATACTCAAAATCGACTAAAACTACAAAAAACTCCCACAAAGCCACAAACAAAACATCATTGAACATCACGAAAACCCCTCGAATTAAAACAAAAAGAAAAAATACGAAACAACAAAAAAAAAAAAAAAAAAAAAACCACGACCGGTCGAATATTTAGATAGATTATGTGTTGCCAAATGAATGAATGAAAAAAAAATTATTTTTATCTGTGATTGTTTTCATTTTTATTTACTAAAACCAAACAAGTAATAGTACCGTAATAATAAAATAATAATAAAAAAGAGGATTTTAATTTGTTTCTAGTCCTAATTTTTAGATACACGACGTTTTTCCTCCATTTCTCTCCTGTCAATATCAATTTCCCATCGTTTCGTGATGCGAAACGAATAAACAAATACTGTTACGTGCTTCGAGTGTATTTTGGCGGATCTAAGGACAAATTCCCACGAAAATGCAATTGAAATTCAAAAGTTGCATCGATAAATTAACGCCAATTTTTTTTATTTTTTATTTTTTTTTTTATTTAAAATGCTTTTATTATAGTCGAAAAAATTGTTGTTAGTAAAATGTACAATTATTGCTTAAATTACTACTGTAAAAACAAAAAAAAAAAATGAAATAATTAATTCAAAAGCAAAGAATTAATAGAAAAAAATAAAAAAAATAAGAGAAAATAAATAATTTTTTCCAGTTTTCCTCAAGATTACAATTATTTACATATAAAATACAAGAAATGAGATTCAAAACTGTGGATAAAAGCTGAAATCACCTCAAAAAATAAAAAAAAAAGAATAATTAATGTTTTTAGAGGAGTCGCACGAAAATGAGATAAAATTGTAAAAAAAATAATTTTTTAAATTAAAAAAAATAAAAATTTTATTATGCAAAATTAAAATATTTTATTGATTCCCGTTTTGTTTTCGGTGACTCCTATTTTGGACCTAACACATTGAAATGGTGACATTGATTCCTAAATTTCCATTGTCTGCGAATAATTGAGCGATGCTCGTGTCGAACACGAGACAGTCGCTGTTTAAAATGGCTGATTGAACTCCTTCGTGGATACTTCGAGGAGTTGCTTCCCACGTTAAACGTCTTCTGTGTCCATTTAGTTCCAATCTGTGAAGGAAAACATCGAAAAATATAAACATGAGCGCCATTATTGAATTTTTAGATGCGTTTACAAGAACCGGTCGACCGGTAACGCTCAGAAAACACAATTAAAACATATTTAAAGTTAATAATTTATTGTTTTAATCTGATTAATCACACATTTGGTTTAAAATCATATTTTATTTTCTTTAAACAACTCGAAAAATTAATTTTAATAATTTCTAGATGCGCGAAACAAATCAACCGATCACCGAATAAATCACCCGGTCACACACAACAATGGCCGCGCCCGAAGCACCACAGTGCAAACAGAAAACTAATCTTTATTCATCGCTTTTTTCACGCATTTAATTGTAATTTCACGACTGACTCATAACTCAAGACCAACTCTGTGTTTCATTTTCACGTTTCACCGAACGAAGATCGCGGTTCCCGACGCCCGCCGGGTAAAAATCCCGTTTGTTTTTTGCGTCAACTTTTTTTAAATTTTTTTTCCTTTTTATTATCAGTGAGTCGAAGCTGTCTGCATTTAGGTATGCCGTAATAACATGTTTTGTTGGCCTCAACCGTCTGTTGATTTAGTTATCGCTTCAACTTAAGTAGGGGGTGTAGCCTCGTATTGAGTCATAGGTGGAAAAAGGTGCACCACAAATTACACCAGATAACACTTTTTAAACGACTCCAATAAATTTAGGCTTAATCGTAAGCCTAATTTATTTGCACTCGAGTAAAAGCTTTGGCGAAGAAAGCATTGATTTTTTTTTTTTTCAAATGTTTGTTTTTTAAATAGGAAAATTGGGGAGAAAGCAGATTTTTGTTTTATTTTTTGCCACTAGATGGCGTGCTCTAAACTGGAAAATTGGTGAGATTTTCACTGCGAAAATTAGAATTTTTTCGAATAGATGTTGCAGAAAGTGGAATTTGTATAAAATCTGAAAGTTAATGGAAAATTGTAATAGAAAGTTAATTTTTTTTTTGGTCTTGATTTTTAGAAGTTTTCCAAAGTGTGAAACGTATATTTTCCATCAACTTTCCATGATAGATAAGTTTTTGTTTCATGCAGTGATTGTGAGATTTATTATGATTTGCTTGTTTAGTTTGAGTTTTTGCCATCTGGTGTTGAAATTATTTTTTTTCTTTTGTTTTGATGTTAAATTTTGATACCAGGTGGTGTTTTGTTTGGTGACAGTGATTGTGGGATGAAATGCAAAGACAAGACTGTTCTATTCATCAATTGGAGCCCCCTCTGGTGATGGTGAAGTATGCAACCCAACTCCTGGACAAAATGCTCTATTAATTACTTTCTCCCCCTCCATTCTCACACTTGTCAATTTAGGCTTAAGTGAAAAATGATGACACATTCACTATTTATTAGATCCCATTTAAGTTCATGTCCAACATTTTGATGAGTTTAAGTTGACTTAACCTTCACAGCTAAGAACCAAACAAATACACTAGTGTCAAAATTCATAAACGCTTCATTTTGTATTTCACTTTTGAGCCATTTGTTTCTTCAGTTTCTATTTAGGTGATCAAATTGACCATTTTGAGACCGATTTATTATTTGAGCAAGTTGGTCAATAATTTCACCATTTTTCCTAGTACCGGTATTTCATCAAATTATGCAAATTTTGACTAAATTATTCAAAATTTGACCAAATCTAATATCACAATTTTTCCTATTATTACACAAATTATCCAATATTTGACTAAATTATCTCAAATTTGACTAAATTATTCAAAATTTGACCAAATTATTCACCAATTTCACAATTTTCCCATTATTTCATAAAATTTGACCAAATCTAATATCACAATTTTTCCTATTATTACACCAAATTATCCAATATTTGACTAAATTATCTCAAATTTGACTAAATTATTCAAAATTTGACCAAATTATTCACCAATTTCACAATTTTCCCATTATTTCATAAAATTTGACCAAATCAAATTTCACTATTTTTCCTATTATTGCACCAATTCATCCAAATTTTCACCAAATTATCTAAAACTTCACCATTCATTTCTTTAACCAATTTCCCCACAAACCCCACCAAGCCAACCCACCATTTTGAAACCCCTGCAAAACATTTGTGCACATCTCAAAGCCTTGACAATTGTGTGAAACCAATTGGTCACACTTTTCCTTCAAACCTTAAATCCTCCTTTATGGGGTCACAGGAGGAAACCACCCCCTGCCAGCATCTTGACAACCCCCTCTTGAGTTACTTGAATGACATGTGAACCCCACACAACACACACAACCACATACAAAACCTGGTATGGCCACCAACCACTTCAACATTCAAATCATGAAATACTTTTTTTTTTCCCTTTCCTCATTTCTCCAGACAAATAACATCCTTTTGCCAACATCATTATTTGCTGTGCAAATAATTATTTTTATCTGTTCTCAATTCCTTGACCTTGCTTGACCTCTCTCAGCCCAAGATTGACAGCATAAAAGACAAGCTTGTGCATCAATCACTAATTTATTGAACTTAAAATGTTGCAAAGAGAAAAAAAATTGGGAGAAAAAGTGCAATCAGATAATGGAAATTATACCACTAGCATTCAGCAAGAATTATGGGGCTGCCAACAAGCAATTATACTCACTCAAATATATATTTCATCCTAATCCACACCCACAATGCTTTGGTGGGAGGGGTGGGAAGTGGAGATTGAGGAAAAAAAGAACTATTATGTAATAGAAATGTTGTCAAGACTTGAGGATTGGTTCATTTTTCTTGAGTGAAAAGTCACTTGGATTATTGAAGGAGAAGGTTAGGCCTATTTTTAGCATAGAGTTGAAGGTTTTTTTGGTTGTTGACACTTTGTTGGATTTTTAGTGTGTTGGAAAGTGTGGCTTTTGAGTGGTTTAGTTGACAGATGCTGCCATCTAGTGGGCAAAAATGAAAGTAGAAATAAAGTGTTTGAGGTGTTACTTAGAAATGGAAAAATTTACTTTGAACAAATTAAAGTGGTCCAAGCAGACGGTAATAAAAAAGAAATACTTTCGTCCAAGTAATCCTATTGCGGCTAACAAATTTCGTATATTGTAATATACATAAAAAAATACGAACTTCTAAAAATTACCACTTGGTGTCAAATGTGAATTAAGTGTAAACTGATTTAAATCCGAAGTTGGACAAGCTCTAAAATCTCATCAACGGGTCAAAAAAAATCTTTAAAAATCTTTGCAAATCTTTAGTCAAAAACTCTCCAAAAATCCTTGTCCAACTCCAGGTTTAAATCGAAATTTACACATTTTCTGGGTCACATTTTCTCAACTTAAATCAAGAAAATGACAATTTCAAAAAGAACAACATTTTACACACGTTCAAATAATAAACGAACCCATCTATTGAATCCAATTTTTGCTTCCACAATAACTGTTAATTGTCAATCTGTATTTTGATAACCATTTCCGGCACTGCGAAATGGAAATACAGTGCGCGTGACAGTAATTTTGATCAACCTCAACCATTTCCTTTTTGACAATCAGTTAGCAATTCTGACAAGCCCATTATTTATTAAATCACTTTCCTGCCGCCATCTCACGACTGAATTGTAATCAATTTTTTTTTAAATTTTTTTTACCTATAAGCGAAATTCTCCGCTTGTTTTCTCGATCCAATCAACTGAACAATGGCAAAAAACTGTTGATGACCGTCGTATTTCTCCTGTTTCTCAAGAACTAGCATAAAGTGTTGGCCAAAGCAGGATTGCATCATGACCCAGTCGACAGCACCGGGTAAATTGATGTCAGTTGCTAAAAACACAATATCTTCACCTGAAAGAGCAAAAGTGATTAGTTTTTTCATGTTTTTTTTTTTGCTTGAAAAGCTCTTTACCTTGTAATGTTGTGATGGATTTATGTGTTTGCATCAAGTGAGTCATCACTTGATCCAAAGATCCCTGCCATTTACAGGATGCACCTGGACAAGGACAAACATACGGCCTGTAAAGAAAAGGTTTTAATAAATATTCAAGATATTATGTCTTAGTTGTTGGAATTTGAATACAGTCAACTCCCTCATATCCGGACATACTGATATCCGGACAAAAGTCTCCTTTTAATGTCTCCCTACACTAAATGCTCTCTCTTACCCGGCCATCTCCCATATCCGGCCACTTTCCCCAGTCCTGCCCTATGTCCGGATATGAGGGAGTTGACTATAACATTTGAGCTTGATTCACAAGATTCTAAACATAAGAATTTACTTAACTCAAGCTGAAATAGAATTATTTCTTAAAATTTAAAACTTTGAAATTGGTTGTGTTTAAATTAACGAAGTTCACAAGTTGGAAATTTTAAATTTATGAAATTTTAACTTATGATGTAGTTCTAATTATAAGAAAGGTTTGGTGTTAGGAAATCGAAAAAAGTTGTCTTGGGTAAACTTGTCATTTTTCTCGACCTAATCGAGTGACAATGTCATGACAGAAGTAATCCTTAATAAAGTCTCTTACAGCATCAGAGAAAGATATAAGATCACATTAGAGGAAACACTTATCAAAATTAGCCAGTCGTTACAGATGAGTGAAGAGATACTCCACGGGAGTAATGATTACAAGGGAAACAAAAACAATAAAAACAAAGAGATCAAAGGGTATAAAACACACAAACCTAAATTCACACGTTTCTTCATGCTCAGATTTCTCAGTGTGAAGCAAAGTGGCGGCACATCCAGAAGACGAGTATTTACATGGAAACATAACAGTACTTGCCACTTTCTCCATAGCCAAATTACGTATATTCCCTATTTAAAAAAAAATAAATAAAGTTAACAAAATATTTAATCAAACTTAATATTTCCAACTTTTTTTTCCCCACACCTAAAGCTCCTCTGCAAGTGGGGCAACAAGTGAGTTTTGGTCTGCAAGTTGAACACACCAAATGTCCACTTTGGCATTGGAGTATTGGTGGCAACACGTAGTCGAAACATACTGGACACTCGAACAAACTGGCCAAATCTGTGGTTGAGTTTGTACTACTCACTGCAATTAAAATATTTATAAATGTAATGTAATATATAAAATAATTATAAATGTTGATCTTACCAGCAGCTGTTGGAGGCTGCTGTCGACTCATGATGACCAACTTATTAGACACCAGAGGGCCTGATGGGGGTAAATCGAAGGTCTTGATTTGTTTTTGGACGTCCAAGTGGCAGAGGGCTGCAAAAGAAGGGAATGAAGTTTCTGTGTGAGCTGACATGATGAGGTTTGGGAGGTGGTCGTTTGAAGCTAATTAATCGAGCGATCGGGTCGGGATTTTCCATAATTGGATCTATGAGGATGTTTATGAGAGTCTTAGATGTGTTTACCTAACAGATCGAGCTGAAAACAACGCGGAAATAACAGGAAAGACGTAAATACATTGTCAAGGATGAATAGAAAAAATGGTGGGAGTTGAAACACTTGACGCCAGGTGACGTCGGTGAGGTTAGGGAAATGGAAATTTTGTGTTGATTTTATATTTTTTTTTTGTTGAAAGTAAATTAATTAATGGTTTTGTGAATAAGTTTAAAAATTTTAAGATTTTTGAGGTTTTTAAATGCTTTGAAGTTGCAGGTGTTGTCACCAGGTGGCGCATTTATCAACACAAAAGAGCAGCAAAAGTAATTAAAGAAATGAAAATTTAACAGAAAAACATATAATTTTACTTATTTTCAAACTAAATAAGATTTTAAGCAAATCTTTGATCGAAAATAAATATTTTATTTCTTTGAAGCTTTCAATTTCTTTCATCAGGTGTCGCTCGCGATCAACGTTGGAAAATCGCATGTTCCGATGATTTTAATTTAAGCCGATTCAAACAAAATGCCGAAGTAAGTTTCATTTCCATTCACTTTTAACGATATTAGTATTACATGTAAATACATTTTGGACAAAGAAACCATTTTGGAAAAAACTAACTAAATTTTCCATTTTTGCAGCCGTCTCTTCGAAAAACACACTGCAACGGTCGAAAACATTAAGAAAACGTCCAATTCTACTACCAAAAATGGATGTAAGAGCAAGCGCAGTCGTTAATCGACGCCACGAGTAAATGAAAACACAAATCAAACAACAACAACTCAATTTTAATCTCATTTCTCAGCCGCTGCATTCAAAGCAGGAAAAATCGCAACAAATCCTTTAGCACCCGCCGCCCCACGACCCCCAGGTGGCGTGGCGTGTTCCTTTACTTCTCGTTGGCTGGATTTAAAACAAATAAAAATTTGTTTTTATCTTATAAATTTATTAAATTTTATTAATATATTGTATACTAGCTGTCCCCGGCCACGCGTTGCCGTGGCACATCTAGGTGGTGGCCAATGGGAGGTACTTCGTAACGAGAGAGACCCAATTTATTTTTAAATTAAATTAAAGGTCATGGGAAAAGCCAACAGCGATCCAGTTTGACCAATCGTTTCAAAATCAACGCTATTTTCTTTTGATATGTAGGAAATCATGTGTTTGCAGTTTTTAGATGCGATGCATTCTTGTGGATTTCCGAAGCAACCTTAAGTTCGAAACAGCCATCAGATATTGTTTTAAAAGGGTTCAAATCAGCGTTTTCTTCGGGACTTTGTTCAACTGGTGGTGTAGGACTATTCTCTGGTTTCTATTAAAAAAATTAAATAATAAACATCTATTTAGTCTGCACAAATCGATCAGCACTGGACGCAACAGTAATCAATGTTAAGCTGTGACCAATAGTATGAATGCAAAAAAAACAAAAAAAAAACTTGCTGCTCTGAAAATATAAAAACGAAAAACAGATTAGATAATTATTTTGCAACATGTTTAAAGTCTCCATTCACTGGAGCGGTAACGTATGTGAAACGCATTATTTAACAAAATATAATATTTGCACTAATGTACCGTAGTTGTATTTAGTAGCCATACAATTATGAACTTCTTAAACATAGTTTTACCAATACCGACCCTAAAAAAGACCGCGCTTATAAAATTCGCCCTTTCTTTGTGGAAATGCAATACCAATTTGTACATTCCTGCTGATTATAACTTCGAAAACGACTTCAACGACACACTTAGCAATACGATTTCTGGTATTCAGTGGGCAAAAATCACTCGCAACGTCGGGACACGAGTCGACGCTTTGGCCATTCCGAAAACTCTTAAGCCAGAGCTCCGAAATTACGTGTACATAGTTGGAATAGAGTTATGTCGATGGTTCAACACGTTAAGGATCAATACGATTTGTTTGCACCGATCGAATTTGTTAATTTACTTAAGTAACGCCGAATTCACGCCTCATGGACGTCTGGACCAATACCAATCGTTTGAAAAGTGTTTCGAATCGTTCGAACTGTCGGAAAATGACCGAAGCTTCATTTCGCAAGCGTTTTGCGTCCCAAATTCGATTGACGAATCCCAGGTTCGAAGAAAGGCTAACTTATTTTACTCTGGAAATTATTGCTTTTTTGCATATTGTTGGAGTCGATATCCCGAAAGCAAAAAAAAGATAATTCTGGACTGTCTGACATCTAAAAGGTTTTTCGTGTATTATTGGAGCTCTAGGAGCAAGTTCAGGCCAAGTTCAGTGGGATATAATTGCCAACTATTCATGTATTCTCAATTGAGTGCCCAACAGTTACAAGAGCTCTTTTCGTCTTTGCGATACGAACACTGTCGGTCATTCTTATGGAGGCTGATGCAAAATTACGTTGAGTATGTATCGGCAGTGGTCGATCGATTGTTGCCTTCTTTTTCCCACGAAAATTTTCTCGATTTTCTTGAGTTACTGGGAGCGTCGATGCATTTGCCGCATGCAAATGCCATTAAGCGAATTTTTTCTCACTTTTGGTCGACTGCTAGCAAAGATCGCAAAACGTACGTCGTCGCACAAAGAGCTGATAAGCTTTTTGTTTACTTGTTTAAAGCAGATGATGTGTATAACATTGGTTTGCTCTTGGAGCACATGGACGAGATTAATAAAGTCGATTTTTTATGGCGCTGCGTGATTCTAGATATTGTAAGTAATGATCCGCAATGGAAAAAAAATCGGCAGTTTTTTAGATTCGTTGCGAGAAAATTCGGTTGGAAACCGATGGATTTTCGAGTTTATGATAAAATTTGCTTCAATTTGGGGGCTTATGCTGAAATCCCACTTGACTGAAAAAAAAAGGTTACATAATTTCTTTCATTTCTAATAAATAAATCATCAAACGGCTATCTATTTCTTCTGCACAAATCTATATCGATATGATGATATTAATTAAAAATGAATTCTTAACTTCAGTGCCTGTGCACAACATAGGGGATTCGTTCCAAGAGCCAGGGAGCTGGAGGAACACGCGGTGCCTACTGCGAAACTCGGCCTCTTGAAGTCGAAGATGAAAGAAATTCGGTTCGGAAACATGGTGCGCAACATCCGGTGGAGTGCGTAGCCAGTGATTGCATCGGGATCTTCGGATTCTACGTGCTGACACCGATGCCGCTTTAGGTTTGCGGGTTGACACCTGTGAGAAAAATTAATGTTAATCGTGTAAAGTGGCCATTTCGAGCCGCCGTGAAAGTGCACTTCCGGTGTAATTAAAACCCCCAAATTTCACTGACCAACACCCCAACTCGGATAATCAAAACCCAGTAAAAAATCACATTCTTAAACGAACCGGAAGTTGCTTTCGAGACCTCTCCAAACCGCATGATCGACGTGTGAAATCAATGTGGGCTTACCTGCATCGACGATTGACTCGTAGGTAAGTTCCACCAACATTCGCAGTTGTGGGTCCAGGCCTCCAGGGCATGCGCTTGCTTTGCGTGTACACCGAATAAAGTAGCGTCGAACTTGGTCAAGTCCTTGAGCTACCCATTACGAGTGGGCAATCCGTGTATCCCTAGAATAAAACAAATTACAATACAGTATTTAGAAATAATAAATAAAATGAATAAAATAGAAAATAATAAAAAAAATTACCCATCGGCCGTCGCCGATCGTCAGCAGTGACCATATCCTCTTCATTGAAAAAAATGTTCCTTGAACTCCCAAATGTTATCCGACTCAAGTATTATCGAGCCGAAAGCCACTTATAACAATTTCGTCACTTGCAGCTTAGGGAGAACTCTTCCGGGAGCAAATTAAAACAACCCAAGTGGAAACAAACGTGCCTCAAGCTCAAGTCGTAAAAACATCCATCTTATATATTTTTAACCCTTAAAAACCCATCTTCTCCCACCAAAAACCTCAAACAACCCATTAACAACAGCAAATTTAAATTTCCAAACTCAAAATCAACGTCAATCACCTTTGTCAGTGCTTCAGTAAAACTTCCGACACTTCTCTTTGCAACTTAACTTATCCTCGTCAAGGTTTCACTCACCTGTTCAGTAAATCAAAAACTGAGTGGAACTGAGTGGAGTATTTAAGTACCGTACCTACTTTTGATTAGATTGGTATGGAGTGCAGCCAAGGATGTAGTTTTCCATTAACTTTCATTAAAAACATCATTATTTTGGCAAAAACTCTGTAATTACATCTTATTACCCAGTAATAAGTCGTAATTTTCCTAATAACATCAGAAAAGCACATTAAAATTCAAATTATGCTTTTTCCCCGATTGAAAAATCTTTTTTATGACGTAATTAATTTTTTTGGCGCCAATTTCAATCATTAGTAGCCCTTTGGCGGCTATTTTCGTCACCTCATGAGGCGACCGGTCTTCTGATCGATTCCCCTGATCTCTGTTTTTGGGTCTGGGGACCGCGAACTCCACTTGGACGTTGCACACGGTTCTAATTTGACGTTTGTGCAACCGAAAAACGCATCGAGTGAGAAATGGTCGTCGGCTTGAACGAGGTAGAATTGCGAAGTGAGATTGTCGATCCAATCGGTCAAGTCTTTGCCGTATCTTTGAGAATTTGAATTGGCCTGGCGAAGAAGAGAAGGTTTTGCTTTTGACAGACCGAGAAGTCGTTCGACTGACGTGAAGTTTTCGTTCTTCGGCGCTTCGTGGGGACCGCTGTAGACGAATCTGAGAAATAACAAAAAAAAAAAAAAAAATTTTAAATAAATGAAAAATTTTTCAATTCGAAAATCAAAACTTCCAAAAATTTATATAAAATTATGAAAAATTCAAACATTTTGAAAAATTTTAATAAAAATTCAAAATTTTAAAATCTCCCAAAATGTCCCTAAAATTTCACGTAAAAAATATGAATTTTTCTATTCGAAAATTCAAAATATACATAAATTCACATATAAATGTGCAAAATTAAAACGAATTTTGGAAAATTTCATTACATCTTACTAAATCATTGAAAAATCTCACGAAATGTTAGAAATAGAAATCTCATGAAATCGTTAAAAAATCTCATGAAATCTCATCAAACCATTGAAATAAATCTCATCAAATCTCGCCAAATCATTTTAAAAAAAACCTCAAATTCCAAAAC
>JAQFZP010002342.1:0-14008 GCA_034695745.1 Geophilus truncorum | reverse complement strand
AGCAGATACTCATTTCTCGCTTTAACGGCCTTCGTTTTGCAGTCATTGTATTTCGCTAATCGCTAAAATAAAAGCATTAAAATCCAATTTCTCAGTACAGTATAAAAAAGTAATAAAAAAAAAAAAATACTTTTTGTATTTCCTTCTCGATCAATCTAAATTTCTTGATCTTATCCAATTTCTCTCTTGGTATTGTCTGTTCTAATTTATTCCTCTGATTTTCAACATATCGAAGTTTCCCCTCCGCTTGTTTCATTTCCCCATGGTATGTGTGGTAGGTCTTCATTGCCTATAAAAAAAACAACAACAAAAAAAATAATTTAATTTTAAGAGCAACGCAATTGACCATTTCCAAGCACTAAAAATAAAATTTTAAAAAAGAACAGAAAGAATCTTCATAATTCTTTCAACATATTTACTTAAACAGAACAAACATTAGTCGTTCCATCAACGCTAACATTACCTCAAAACCCAGCCATTAATCACATTTTTGCATTTCTGTAACTTCATACCTCACAACACATGTTTGCATAACATTCACACATCAATAAGAAGTTATGGGTGGTCCACAGACACAGTTCTTTTAAATCCCTTTACCCGTGACATTGAAAATAAACACAAGGTGATAGTACATACTTTAATCATTAATTGCACATCAAAAAGCTCCAGGCCAATTCCCATTTTACTTTTTATTTATTTCAGTTTTTTTACCTTTAATTTTAACATATAAAACAGTTTTTGTAAAAGTGCGATTAATCGGTGTTAAAGAGCCAAAATTACCTCATCTAACCCCATCTGCTCTCTCACCTTTAAGGTCAGATGATAAATGAGGCAGAGCAGACATTCAATTACAGCAAAGTTGCCATTTGGCACCAGTTAGGTGCTCAGTATTCGAAGCGACAGTTCGTTAATAAGAAATTTGTTCGGGTTTCAGAGGGAGTGTTTAGCTTCGATGTAATAGATGAGATTTAGGATGGGGGAATAAAACTGATACATATTTCATAATTTTATTCAGAGATTTTATAATGGATTCGTGAAATGCACATCATAGATTTTTCATACCCTAAATGTTTTTTTTACTCCTCGTGGGAAATCATTTACAGTTAACTGCCTTCACCTTGTGGCGTCATTAGCAACTTGGGAATAATTAGCGAGGCAAATTATTTTTTTTACTTAAGAAAATTAATTTCCATTTCCGTTAGAAATGCAACTTTAATTAATTATTACACTCACCGTGTGGAGTTCGTGTAATACTTTGAGCAACTCCTCGTGCGATTCGTAGCCAATTTCTCGACACTGTAATTAAATAAAAATTACTATTAATCCACAAAACTAAGAAATAAGATAAAAAATAAATTGAAACGCACTCTTTTGTACATCCTTTGCACATCTTCTATCGCCTGTCCAAGTCTCTCGATGATATTCGTTCCATAAATGTCACCGAGAACCGCGTGATCCCTCGAATCCCTCTTGGTGCTGTTGATCAATTCCTGCCAACAAGCGTAGGTGGAAAACAAATGCCACTGTTCTCTCTTCTGTTTCTCCGCTTTGTGTCTCATGCTCAGGGATTTGGCCAATTTGTCCAGATTCTTCGAATACTCCGTCTCCAATTCCGCTCTTCTGCGGAAGAAATCCTGAATTTCGGCCACAATGGCCACTTGAGTCTCTGTCCGCACGTCCAGACATTTTAGCTGCTCGTTCAGTTGCTGACGAACATCTAGATACGAAATAAAATATTTATTTTTTCATGTTTAAAAATAGAAAAAATTCTTGTATTTATAGATCAACGCTTCTATTTTTCCATCAAATTATCCACTTTCCCCCATCTTTATTCTCATTAGGCCTATTGCAAAGCTAAATTCCAATTGCAGAAACATTCAACCAGAAGAGTCAGCCATTGAGAAAATCTCTATTGGCTTAATCAAGTCTCAAATCCCAATTAGAAAGCCCTAAAATAGTTGCACTGCATCCGTTTCCACGGGCTAAACAGAACGTAAAGCTACATCAGCCATTTCCTCATTTTTTTTTTCATCTTCACTAAAAAATTTTTTCCAGAATTTTCAACCAGAAATAGAAAGATCGAAAAAAAATAAAACCGGGTGAGTGGAACAAATCTAGAACAAAACAGAACAAATCATTTAAAGCCAAGTGAGAAAAAATATTGTAAAAGCGGAAGTGAATCTAAGGTCAGGTGCACACAGGTGAACGATTGAGCAAGAGCGCCATTACGAATTTCAAGCCAAATTATACATTTAAAAAAAAAAAATTTAAAGGAATTTATCACTGACCCCTATAAATATTAAAATTCAGCGTTTCAAAACCAGATTCGCTTCACTTATTTTTTTTTTTTAGTACTCTCAATTTTATTCTATATAATTTAAAAACATCAATTGCACTTCCTAATCCTTCACCTTTCCCTTGCAACAACAGCTAATCTAAATATACATTCATTATGTATCTATTTATTACAAAACCGGCTTCTAAAAATACCCCCTCTATAAAAAAAACACCCAATGGTCGTTGTCATAGCAACACAGATGCTGCTGCTAACACAGTAAACACAAATGTAAGAAAAATTACCCATGTTCCTCGCTGCAACACGAGATCAAAGCAACTCGGGGGGGAGGCCACATCCATCATCCCACACTTTTTCTCAACCCAGACCCTCTGGAGGGGTCTTTTGACACCAATCTCGTATCTCAGCCATTCCTAATTAAAACCAAGACTCCATTTCCGCTACCACGCGCGTCATAATGGCGGCATCAAGGTCCAGCCCCCAACACACCTCCCCCTCGAGGGTGAGAAAAACGGGAAAAAATGTCTGTTGCCATGTCAACCGGTGAGATTTACTTTTTAATTTTTTAACGACAGATTTTCACTTTTTAATTTTTTAACGACAGATTTTCACATACCGGGAAAGACCTCCTTCAGCTCTGGGTTGTTAATCCAACTGGTTTGGATGATACATTCCAACATGTCGCTCACTTAACCCTCTCGTTGCTTGTTCGCACTCGGTTTCACTGCGAGGTAAACAATTCCATCCGACGCACGAGTAAGTGACCGCTTCGTGCCACACACACATACACACAGCCATTGGCGCACGCGCAGACGTCGAGCCAGCTGCGGCGCCCACCTACTTGTCGACTGATCCATTCCAGCACCCTCTACGTCCCTCTTGTCACAATGGATATGGCCCTGAAGGAGTCTCTCTTTTCCCAACCCCCACTACCCCTCTTTATCCATATATAGCCGCCATTTTTATAACCAGTCTTTTTGAATTTTCAAAAAAATCAACCCTTTTTTTTTTTTAATAATAAAAAAAAAGTAAGAAAAAAAAAGGTAGTGAAATGTGTTATCTGGCTACGGGTTGACGTCATGCGATGAATTGTAAACAATCAACAGGTGTGTAGTGTTGAAAAGAAGGAAAAAGGAAGATTAGGGTTGAAATGTTGAGCACCACTTGTGCATTATTAATTTTTAAAGGAAGAGTATTGAAGAAAAAAGAAACTACTTTGTATGTGTCTACAAGTGTAAATAAGACGTTAGGAAGTGTGTAACCTTAATCCATAGTCAAAGACATGACCTTAATCAGAGAAAGAATGGAAAAGGAGATTCGGTTATGTAAAAAAACACATTTCCTTTAGTAAAAAATATATTTTTATATTTAGTTGACATTAATACCATCTGTCGGTCGCCATCTTTGATGATGTTTTATTTTTATATTTTTTTGTCGAAATTTTTCTTTTATGATATAATGGGAAATAAATGCAAATCAACATGGGAAAATAATTTAAACTTTTTTCGAGGGCGTTTCGAAGCGTTTAACGGTTTCTTTCGGCTTTTATTTCTCCCCTATGGGTCTTTGTTGCACATTTCAGTAGTGCCACTCACTCGAAAGTGAGGAATTAGCTATACAGCGATCCCATCACCCCATATAACCATCTGTTCCTGTTGATTGCCATGTGAAAGATGCAACAGTGGCAGCCACCCAAAAGGAATATTCAGGTGATGGGGAACGCGGTTTCTCGTGTTCCAACACCCACAATGACGCAAATCAGTTTGGTTTGTTGTTGGTAATTGGCATCAGATGGTGTTAGGTTGCTTGGCAATTACCTCTGGTTTACCAATGAGGCTCACTTTGCTACAGATTGTGGGTAATGTTGACTTTGTGCGTTCTAACCTTTAAGGGGTCATTAAAATATGATTTGGTTCCTGGAAGTACCATTCATGTAACGTTATCCTAATGATAGTTGATAGTTGGGCTTAATAACAAAATCGTTATATTAGAGCTATCAAGGAGATTATGTTAGAAATCAAAAATGGCGTCTAAGGCTAATCTCTTGTTATTAGAGACATTAGAGACTTTGCAGGAAATTGACGTATAATATATATTATATTATAACATATAAATTATAATTTACATGTTAAATATAAATTTTGTAAGTTATAAATATAAAATCGATTGTTGCTTAATTTTTCGCAAAGTCTCTAAAAGCAATAATCAACGTTGTTTATAACTTAAAATTAATTGTCAAACTTATCGTAGTTTCTCAAATAACGCTTGGGTCTCAAGTAACGCACCTCCGAATTCGTTAAAAACATTCAAAATACATGTTTTTGACTATGTTCAGTTACATATAGCAGATCTTAAGAGTGTTTTAGCAATAATAATTTTTTCAACATCTTTAAATAGGAAATTAAAATATGGAAAAATTTAGGAAAAAATAAATTTTGTAAATAAGAGGCGCTATTTGAGAAAATACGGTACATTTAACAGGCAATTTATCATTTATCAGTAAATTCACATAAACTTCTTTTGTATTGTAACAAATCATCTATGATCATAATAGTTGCTAAAGACTTCTTGCGTCAATCATTTAATCCATGTTTTTGGTGCATTTTTCTCTTTATTTTGTAATTACATTAAAAAAAAAAATATTTTCTATGATAAAAATAATCCGATTATGATTTAATAGTTGCAGACATACCAACTGTTTTTGTTTATTTCAAATGCCAAAAAACAATATTGGTGTTATTAATCAGACAAAGAAAAGCCTAAACCCTGTTATTATTTTTGAATCTTTCTATAAACAATTAACTCACAAACAACACACGTCACTTTTGATCCACAATTTGTTTGTTGTATTCATTTTACCTCAGTATTATCTTACATAACTTGCATTTCACCATATTTCCTTCCCCTTATTCATTACAACAAATATCCACCATTAAAAACAGGGTCAACTAGTGTTATATGGCTAAATCCCATTAAATCTACAAGGAACTGTGTGCGTGAACACAGATGTACAAAATCGAGCATTAACCCTAATATAGGCCGCCATCTGACGATGCTTTTTATAACTTCTCTTTTCAATAAAAAAAACGCTAAAAACTTAAAAGGGCGGGAAAAACTTTATAATAAGACCATCGACCCTCGAACTATCCCATAAGGGAAAAAAAAAAAGAAAACAAACAAACAAAATCTTCAGTCAACAACAAAATGGCGGAGAAAATTCAAACAAAAACTTATCTCAAGTGTTAAACGATAATCGAAAAAAAAAGTTTGAAAAAGTATATAAAATTATGTTTCAGCTAAGGTCGATGGGCCATGACCTCGTTTCATGATCATAAACAACGTCAAGGAGTTCAACAATAGGGAAAACGTTTGAAAAATCAGTAAACAATGCTAATAATGCAGAAAACAATACAAAAATATTAAAAAATTGAGTATAAATAGTCAAAAAAAATTAATTGATTCAAAAATTGCTGTAACAATCACAAAACAATGGTCACAACAATTCAACTTGGCAAACTTAATCACGTAATAATGGGAAAAAAGCATTTTCCGTTCAAAACTTCCTCTCCCCAGATAAAAAAAAAAGGTAAAAATGAACTCCTCCATTTCATTGTGTCTTCAAGGCTCATCAACTCCACCTCCACCACCCACACAGATGGCATGGAAGGGTTAAAAGGAAAATGCGAACTCACAATTGTAAAAAACGGACCGTCGAAGCGTCCCAGTTCGTCTGAGGCGGCGACGCGACGAATCCATGCAGCTCGTATCCGGTATTGTCAATTCAGACAATTCAGTTGTATACTTTGCAACGCTCGCTGGGCTACACCATCGAGGCCCACGTGGTGCAACAGACGCCTCAAGCGACGCCTTCCCAGACTGCAACTTTCATCCAATCAAATTTTTAAATTTTTTTTTTTTTTTTAAAATAATATTTTTAAATTTTATTTAATAAAATACCCTAAAATTTGTTAATATTTATTCAAAGTGACCTTACGGTCCGGATGTGACCCCGTACCCTTACTTCCGCTCATCAGACAAGAACAACCTTGACCCTTGATGTAATTTTTTTTTATTGTAATAAATAAATAAATAAATAAATAACGGTTTTATCTATTAATTTGAGTCATGGCTTTAATTTTACACTTTGTAATTGTTTGTCGGTGGTGCCATCATGTGGGATGCTGAGTGAATGACTAAATGGCTAATTTTAGAGTGGTAGCAGAGCACAACATCACTTCAGGGTAATTAAATTCACTCCCGATGGGATTTAAGGACCCTCACACTATAAAAGTAAACAGACGTCATCAGGAAAGATTTTGGCGGGTTATTGCGGGTGTAAGAGCTAATAGCCGTAAGTGCAAATTGGAATATGAGATAAGTGGGTATAATGTGCTCAAGTACTAATTGTCTCTAAGATGAGTGCTTGTGCCATCAGTTTGATGATGGTAAATGATGCACGAATACAAATTTGGAACTGTTTGTTGCGAATTTAGAGAGAATGAAATATTTAAGTCTAAATTTTGCCACTAGAGGGAGGGTTAAGTAAAGGATTTTAAAGTTTCATGTCACTTCCTCGTCTGAAAGAACTGTGCGATGTGATAAGTGTCACTAACCACGCACAGCTGTAAGAAAATCACTTTAAGCGCAACCTGGTGGAAACATTTTTCGAAAGAGCTCCTAATTAAGTTGCTGGTAATAATTAGCAGTGTTTAGAAAAAAGTATGTCATCTAGTGGTTTTTTAAAGAATTTTTCTGACAGCTTCTGCAGGGAGGAAAAAGCACTGACCAATGGCCACTTTAATTGCAAATGTAATTAGCCTTTAATTTCCACGATTAAAAAAAAATACTGGAAATGGCCACAACCGTATAATTTCATCAATTGCTCATTGAGAAGTTTTCAGCCCCAGCTGATACAAAAATGACCTCTTTTAAAAGCTTAGAAAATGATTACAACAAAAGTAAAAAATTCAATTTTTGTAGAATTTGATTCTATTTCGCAAAAATTGGATGATAAAATCAAAGAACAAGTGTGAATTTCATTAAAATTTCCGAAAACAACAACAACTAAAGAGACCACAAGTAACTAACCAACCAGCAATAACTTCTAATGGTTAATAAAAAAAAATCTAACTATTTTTTTTAGTTTGGTATTTAAGGTATTAGAATGGTCACCACATGTTTTCTCATAACTTTGACATTCTCTTGCAAAACTGTCAACCGCATTATTTTTAGACATTTCCATTCACTTCTCACATTTGAAATGATAAGTTGCACTCGTAAATAGAAGCGTTTTCACCGACTCTCTTTCTTTCTCCAAATATTATGAGCTTTCCACAGGCTGAGCAAAAACACACAAAACCCAAGGGAGGCATAAAGGCAAGAAATATGAACATTTCCAGAAACTCTCATGTTTTAAGTACTGCGCAGCGCTCTGCACATGCCATTACAAACAAGTAAATATGAGAGCTTTGTGGGGCGAGTTTATTTGTTTCGCTTAAACATTTGCTAGTTCGCTGCTCGGTTTGCAACTGTTAAACAAATTACCGCAGTAAAGCCAAAAATAACTCTAAACGTCATCTAATGTACGTAACTAATGTAATTCACGTGGCCAGACAATCAACTCTTAATGATAACAGCGCCACAACTGGCTTTAATTCTAAGTCGTCTTCGTAAATGCTTTGATAGCAGTTTCACAATCGAAACAACGATCTGTTCTCTCTTTATTGATCCACACTTACTCATGAATAATTCTGGTGTATTTAAAAATACTCATACTCATTTGCAGGCTGTAAATTCAAATGATTAGTGTTAAGAGATCAATACTGACAGCCATTTATCAATAAACAATAGACCCAGGAGCCAGCAAATAAAATGCTCGTAACGTAACGAATTTGATAACTATACCCAAAGTGCGTTATAACAAAGTTCTTTTTAGGTCTAAATCTGGCATTGCAACATCTTTAGGACATCCGATTGGCTCACTTTTTTTACGTAAAAAAATGTCGTAAAAAGTTGTTCATATTTCGACATCTTTTTCACATTTTTAACTTGAAAAAAAAATTAAAAAATGTTGTTTTAGTCTTTTTTACGACTCAATATAACTTTCCTCACTTCAAAACGTAAAAAAGACGTCAAAATGACGTTAATTTTATCAATGTGCGCACACCGGATAACAATTACTTTGGATGCAAAATTACGTTAACCGAAGAGGAAATTCAGTCATTAATGTAGAGAAATTGTTTTTAGTGAATATGGCAAAAATAAAGACAAAAATTTGTTACAATTTTATGACAAATCCAATCATAATGTCTTATTTCCACTCCCATCCAGATTATCTTTTTGTTTTGAGAACTTGATTCCCACAAGTTCCTGTAATTTTTCTTCCACTCTAATAGTAAAAGCAATTACTTGCTTAATCATAAAATTCAAGTGGAAATTTGAATTTATAAACATGTAAACATGTCTAAATCACATTAGCTTACATAACCGCCCTTTGATTTACTCAGAAAAAAAATCAACATTTTGTTTTTATTTTAGAGTTTCCAATTACTCAATGTGTTTTTATTTTTGGGTATCATAGCAGGAGGCACAAATTATTCCTCTGATCACATCACAATTCTAAAAATAAACTTTAAAAACTGTTTTCAAACTTGTGTAATTGAGTCTAACATGTAACTCAACACACTCCTTCAGTTTCCCAGCAGCAGCAGCTGATGATAAATACCTCAAACAACAAAACCTGTTTTCCCCAAAAGTCATCTTTTGTTTTCTCAGAATTTATAATAAAAAAAAAAATCATCTACTTCCAGGTGAAAAATCACAGCCAGACATGACTAACACTAAGAATTAATCTTCAGGGGAAAAGTCCTTAATTCGGTTTCTTCAAAGCCGGGAGCATTGAGTAAGTGCAACAGTGTGAGCCTAATCAATATTAAAAGGAAAAGAGTGAGTGGATTCATCTATTATTCATGATATGTCAATCACAGAGTAAAACAGGCATGGTTGTAGTGGTGGTTGGGCTTCACTTAAAACCCTATATGTGGAATAGGCCTAAATTAAATTTATTGATTTCTAGCTGCACACTCACCTGAGTGGTGACTTACAGTACACCTGAGGTGGAAATCCAACCCAGGAGAGTGGTCTTTTTCAAGTTAGTTGTTGTTGCTAAGCAACCACACAAAGGCGCAAGAATGTTTGTTACTGGATTATGGGTACAAGCAGGGGAATATGTGTGCATCACCCTAAAAATGAGTGCAGCAAACTTCCTTTTCACCACAACAAGATAGAAATCAGCTGGAGCACCTGTAAAGTGGTTTGGAAAGGGGTCAAATGTCAAATGAACTCATCATGACCTCAAGAACAATAACCTTAAAGAAAATAACAGTAATAACAGTTGTGGCCACCAAAAAGGGTTTAAAAAAGAAAATTTCAGTTTTTATGTTAAAGTTGTGTTTTTTTTTAAATGAAATGATCTGGGAATTAGACTGGTAGTTTGTGATGATGTTGTTGGTTCTTCTTATCGAAAAATACAGGAAAACATTTTTTTCCCATTTTATTATTGCTAGAAGTGGTTCTCTATTGCGATGGTCGATAACTGAGGGGGACTCGCCACAAATGGGTCGTTTCTGGTGTTCCCTTATCACACTTTGGTCTTTGAATACAAATTCACAGCAACAAAAGTTGAAGCTGATCTTGCTGTGTTGAAGTTACAGTTGTCAAGGGACTATTGCAGACTACCGTACCATAAGAAGTGAAGAAAACTGTATAAAAAAAGATCCAGATGGTTAAAAATAAAGTGAATAAAAGAAAGATGTTTGTTCAACTTCTTGGTTCTGACTGTGTGAATAAAGACTTTTAGTGAGTCAGAACTGCATTGTTTTACATCAAATCAGATGTCAAAGAAAACCTTTTAAAAGCACTAACTTGTAAGATCGAAAGACGGCCAAGTAAGAAGCATAAGTTCAACAATAAATTTTCTAAGTTATACAGTTGATTGTTGCTTATGTTTCTGCAAAATCTCTAGTGACAACAATAAGCAACTTACAAAATAAACATGAGAACATTTATTTATAGTTCAACATTAAATTATGTAAGTTATAAATATAAAGCCGGTTGTTACTTAAGGTTCCGCAAAGTCTCTAATATGGCATATAAATTATAAATTGTATGTTAAACCATTAGAGACTTTGCGGGAAATTTACATATAACGTATATTATAACATATAAATTATAAATTCCATGTTAATCATAAGTTTAACAATGAAATTTATAAGTTATAAACATAAAATTGATTGTTGCTTATGATCCCGCAAAGTCTCTTTTAAGTTCAACAATAAATTTTTAAATTATAAATATAAAAGCAGATTGTTGCTTACGTTTCTGCAAAATCTCTAAAATTTTACCTCGTGAATTTTTGAATTATATAAATTATTAAATCATCTATGTCTATTGCCAAAACATTTCATCTGTGAAAAATGTACTGACATTTGTGGTTCTTAAGTGTTACTTATTGTATCTATGATCCTCCTTTAGTTACAGCTGTTGCCTGTTAGTTAATTTCAATCTTACAATAAATTGAAAAGTTTTCTACGGTACATTACTTCAAGTTAACAACATTGTATCATCAAGAGAATAACGCAGAGACTTGTGAAATCTCAATTTCCTTTTCCTCCACATGTTGAGAAATCAATTACAGTTAGTTTATCTCTCTATAAAATTTTATTTCAGTTAAAGCTAAATAAAATAACAATAAAGACTAGTCTTATTTTAACCATGAACTATAAAAAATATTTCTATTATTAAAAAAGAAACTCATTTCCAGGATATAGGGGATGGACTGACATTATCAGAAAAGATTACTGCCAAGAGTTGTGAGTACAAAAAAAAGCAGCAGTGACATTACTGACCTCTAGTGCTGAAAGGGAGACACTGTCAGCAAAAGCAGACATTTTCACAGCAAGAGGGTTGAGATAAAAAAATTTTAAAAATTGTAAATAAAAAGGGGGAGAAAAGTGGAAATGATTAACGATGTAAGAGAAGAATGGATTTAGCAAGAAGTTTATAGATAAAACAAACACAATCTTGATTTTTACTTTATTAAACAATATTTCATCTCATGGCTGAGATTTTTCATTACCAACCTCACATTCATAAAACATGCTTAATCCTCTCAGAAAAAAATCTTCCACTTTGAGCACACATGAGAAGCTAATTATGGAAAACCCAACATTATGCAAACACCCTTTCACACATATTACAACTTCTCAACTGCTTACTTCAGCATTTTACATTAAAAACTTAGCAATTTTCCATGTTTTATTCAACTTTCTTTTCTAATAGCCTAAATATAACTGTTTCACAAGAAAACATCAAAGAAAAGCTCAAGTTTAGATTCAGAGGATAAACTGACTTTATCTACAAGATATTACATCCAGAGCAGAAAAAACATCAAATGACATCAAGTGACCTCTGGTGTTGAAAGAGAAACTGTTTTGGAAATAGAATTTTCACAAGGGGAGACAGAGGGGGACAAAAAATAATAAAAGTGGGAGGAAAAGTGAATGGCAAGGAAGAGTGCAATTAGAATTCATTGCAGTCAGATTACCCAAACATGTTGGTCCCAAGTCAAAAGTTCTACAACTTTGGGTTAAGCAGGGTCAAATTTGAGTTCCAGGAAAGGGGATAAAAGTTGTAAATTGTGAAATAAAAAGGGTCTTTCAGTGGTTTAAGTCAGGAAGGGTGGGATGGATTAGATTTCAGTACCCAAATTTGTTGCATTTTCAAGAGATCATAAAAAGTAGTGCAAACTGATTCAGTTCTAAGAATGGTGTAGTGACAAACTGCTCTACAAGCATGTTTTTTCGGTCTGTTTACACAGTGTGCTTTTTTTTTGTTCTTTATGTCTCCCAAATGGTATAAATTACTTGAGGAAACTCATAAAGTTTGTTTTTAATATAAAAAAAATCATAAGAAAAATCTATGGATACAATAAATTGTCAAAAGTTCTTTTATTAAAGTGATAATTCAATCAAAGCATCTTTATAAAATGGTGAAATTCTAGATTTTTACTCAAATGTTTACATTAACAATCGAATAAATCTATTCTAGTGTTTGATCCAGAGCAAACCAACATATGTTGACTTAGTCCAATCTTCCAACGCGAGCTGCTAGAAATTGATCCAGATCTAGGACTGCTGTTTGCTCACTCTTGATGCTTTGTTGCCTGAATAAATTTACCAGTTGTATTAAAAAAAAAAACTCCTTTTAAGCATTATTTATTCTAATTTTGAACATTCTTTCACTTAATCTTTAAATCTGTACAAAATTCAATGTGCATTTTAATCTTGGCCTATATTTTGAAATCAATTTCAGACAAACCCCAGACATCTGTGTGGGAGGATTTCTTCCTAGGAAGGATATTGGCTTTTCCAGTTAGAGTATGACAAATATGTTCATTGCACTTGTTCCCAATTAATCCCTCATCATGAACCAGTGTTCTATTAACTTCACTCATTTTTATTTCCTGTTAAATCACTAGTTGGATGTCACATCTTTTTAAACATCATCAGATATCTTTCCCCAACTTTAAAATTCTGCAGCAAATGTTCCATAAATTAATTTAAATAGCTGCAAATGTGAAATTTTGCATATTCATCTTGTTTAATAAGTGTTGATCAGCAAAAGCAGTGAGTGTGAGATCTAGATGAGACCTTAGCTACTGATTTATTCTAGTTGTGCAAACCTAGTGCTGATTAAGCTTCACTGGAAAAATTACCTTGTCCAAAACAAAAAAAAAAAAAATTTCTCAACATCTTTCATGAATACATACCTCTAGGCCACAATTACTAGATACAATTTATCTTGTGTAGACATCCAGTAGGGATGTGCTATAAAAAACCCACTTTAGGCCTATTTTTCATGCTTCAATGCATCATTTATACCCCTGGGTGATAAATCCTGCTTACAAATAAAAGTTAAAAACATTAAACCCCCTTTTACACCACTTTCAAGCCTCAGTTTCAGCTGTTTATTGCAGATAAATAAAAACATTCCTCACATTAATCAATTGTTTACCAATATCCTTATGCAGAGCTAGTTGCAGGAACAAGGAAAAGAGTGAAACACAAAACCACATGAACAAATAAATATAAAAGCCATAATAAATTAACTCATCCAAACTTTTATCTCAATGGTAAAAAAATGTAAATTTAAACTTTTATCTGAAAACTTTAAAAAATCTCAAGTTTTTATTGCATAAGATCATGCAAAAACCTCACGAAATTTCCTCCCAAATAAAGAAATTTTATAAATAAAAAACATGTGGACCAGATGTGGTGTTAATCAAAATTTTTCTAAGGAAAAATTAAGTTCTGGATGTGATTAATGCATAGTTTGCAATTTAAAAGCCAAAGGAAATGGCTTGTCAGCGAATATCCTGCCAGCAAAGTGTGATTTGAAAATAGTGAGTTGCTCACCTTTCACATGTCCATCAAATTCGAGCATCATCTCTTTCTCCTTCTTCGTGGCCGGCTGCTTCTTGTCCAATGTCGTCATCCTCGCTGAGTTTCTCTGCTACAGTTCGCTAATCTGATCTCATCGTGGAAAACACAGCAAAATCAGCCGAGCGAAAAACGGGAAGAAATTCAAGACGAAACGCAACAACGCCGCTCAGCATAATGCCTGCCCAAGAGGATTATGGGAAATAACTAACGA
>JAQFZP010002341.1:0-14009 GCA_034695745.1 Geophilus truncorum | reverse complement strand
TTTCAACTTGCGATGAAATCGTTAAAGATTTTATCAATTCATGCGATTTCCAAGCAACTGGAGCCGGTTTTCACAGGTTAAAATTAAAATTTTACAACTAAAAAATAACTTAAGTGTAATGCATTATTTTATGATTTTAGGAACTTAGAAATGCAATTACAAATCTCCACTAAATTGGACGTCACGACCGATCATAATTTATTGATAAAACAACAACTTCCGCCGTCTGTTTTCATTGACCCACATCAACAAACAGAGGCCAAAGGATCGAGTCCGTTTAACGTAAATATATAAAATTTAACCGTTAAGTGCTAAATTTATTTTACTTTTATTTCTAATTTAGTTGTTGTTACCATCTTTCATCGACGTCGAGACCGTTAAAGAAAATTCTCTTTCGATTCCAGTGTTTATTTACACGACGCTCACTTATGTAAACAACAAAGCCCACTTCCGGTTATCGTTACCGGTACACATTCGCTACCATCAACCGAGTTCTTCGTATTTCGAAACGTTTATCGTAAATCCACCGCTGGTTTATATAAAAGTCGCATTTAAATCGCATTTAGCTGCTCCTTGCGATCGTCGGAACTTGACCCAGTGTCACTTTTGTCAACTTCCGGTCAAAATGGTAAAAATTTTTCAAAAAAATTAAAATTGAAATTAATTTTTCGTTTGTTACTAGAATACCACTAAAATTACCGTGGAAGTACCGGTGGGAAACCTCAAACACACGAATCTAGTCTCGATGGTCACTACAGTGGTCATTTTCCTCGGATTTTTTTACCTCACATTTATTCTGTGTACAAAAAACTCAAAAAAAGTGAAAAATATTTAGCAATGTATAAAAATTCCCTTAAATAGTGTACCTTTGTTTATTTTTGTAATTTTATTTTGTACATTTTGGCCAAATTTAAATTAAAAAAAAAAAAAATTAAATTAAAATAAATAAAAAAAATTACGTGTAATAATAATAATTTATTGCAAATACAAATTATGTGGGCATGACAAATGGAATCCGGCCACGAATTTTTTTTTTTTTTTTTTTTTACTTAACGTTAATTCTAGAAGCGAAAAGAAGAAATAAAACATCTTCGATTGCGTTTCTTTTTGTTATGTAATTATAACCGGTAGAAAAATATTATTTCGCTTCGGTGCTTTGCAATGTTGACCATAAGACTAAAATCTAAAATTACAACAAATCAAATTAATGTCGACGCGATTGAAAAAACTAAACAAAACTGAAAAAAAAAGGAAAACGGGCACAATTTACACATGAGCATACCTCAAAATATCATTACTTAATGGAATCTATATGAAATTCATTTTATAATCTCATGGCAGGTCTCAAAAAAAAAAAAACAAAAAAAAAAAAAAATAAAAAAATAAAAAATAAAATTGTGCACTTTACAACTAAAATATGAAATTATTATTTTCTGCCGTAAGATTATGTACAATCAAATTTACAGGTTATAAAAAACCACCAGGACCTTCGATTTAAATTTCTTCTTCTTTTTAAATTTTTTTTCACAATTTTTACTAGATCGGTTTATGGAAATGGTCTACAAATTTCTACCGTACACTCGTCCTTCTATTAACCCCGTTTTTACTCTCACAAAAACTCACGGGAGGAATTGTCCTACTTTTACCACAATACGAAAACATTATACATTTTGGCTTTCCGAGTCAGTCATCATCTGATGAATGTATGCAAACGCCTCCTTCATACGAGAAGGCAAACGAAAAATGAAAAACAACGAAAATATTTTTTTAAAAAAGGGAAAAAATAATTTTTTTCCATCCGCTCACATGAGTGTTTATGTCGTAAGTTGGTCGCTTTTAAGTAAAACATGAAATCACGATGAAATAGTTCGTCGCTTCACCACCAGGAAGAGACAAAAAATGGCGCTGGGGCGGAGAATGTTCGTGCATAATCGATGCGATCGACAAAATATCGTCAATCAATTTTATATTTTTTTTAGGGATTTTGTTAATTTTGTTGATTTTTTTTTCCTTTTTATTTTCGTCTTTTTCTTGTTGTTTTCTTAGAAAATCGTCCCTTTTTGAGGGTTCTAGTCGTCACTGTTCTGTCATGACAGACGGTCTCGAAACGCTTTGATCTTCTGTACAAAAAAAGCTTCGAGCACTTCGGCGCACTGATAAAACGGCGAGTCCCGTGGATTGTAGTAGCGACAGTTATCAAAAATTTTCGTCATGTCACCGATAAAATCGCTTAGTTTCTCGTACAGTTTCTGGTTCAGACGAAGTTCGACAGTTTGTAAATCTAAAAAATTTTCAAAAAAAAAAAAATTCTTTAAAAATTAAAAAAAAAAAAAAAAAAAAAAAAAAAAAAGAAGATAAATCAATTCCAACTCACCCATCGGTTCCTTGATGACCTGATAATAATCAGGCACGTCGTGAGGATCAACGGGTTCCAAGAAGGGCCAAGCCATTTTGTGAGTCTGAGAAAAATAAATAAATAAATTTGTTATCGACAATTCAAGTCCAGCAGGAAATTCTAGTAAATAATCGATTAATATTATAAAAAAGTAACTATAATCCTCACTTGTAAACCGCGTAAAAGGCGTTTCAAATTTTCTTGATCTTTCGGATTGAGCGGCCGGAGGTTAGCGTGGTTAATTTTACTGTTTCCCTGACAGTTAGGGCAAATGTATTCCTCGATTGAGTCTGCTTCCGATTGTAAAATACCCACGCATCTTCCGTGAAACCAGTCTTGACATCGATCGCAACAAATATAAAACCTAAAATTAAAAACAATAACACGAATTAATTACAAATTCACAAATTGACACGAAAAAATTCGTCTAATTGATTGGATTGGATTGAAAGTTTGAAAACATTTTGGGAATTGAGAATTCAAATTTTAAAAAAAAAAAAAAAAAAAAAAAAAAAAAAAAAAAAAAAAAAATAACAATAACAATGAAGTCATTGCAAACTTACTGAGATTCATCATACGGCTGCCGACATAGACAATAGAGTTCTTCGGAGCTGTCACGCGCTTGTTTGCATTCTTCGCACACGTACTCCTCCATCGTTTTCGCTTGGTCCTCCAAAACTCCCACGCATTCGCCGTGGAACCAATTTGAACACAAGTCGCATCCGATGTAAAACCTGAAAACCAATCACAAATGCAACTTTCCCAACAAAAAAATTCAAAATTTCAAACTAATTCCAAAAAAAATGTTCAAATTTCAACCACAACAACCACTTTCATGACAAAAAATAATATGAAAAAATTTGTACCTGCTCTTGTCGTACGCCGTCTTACAAATACAGTACAACTTGCTCTCCTTGTGAAGGCCTTTGCTTCCGCCACCGGTCGAGATCAACTTCTGTTTCTTGGGTTTGCTTGGCGTGGGCGGCTCCTCGATGTCGACCGGAAGCGATTTCCTTTTCTTCGACACTTTCAGCACTTTCTCCGGCTGAACCAGCGTCTCGGACTTGATTTTGTGCATATCAGTTTTCAATTCCTCCTTAAACAAAACAAAAAAAAAAATTTGCAAAAAAAAAAATGAAAAAAAAATTGTTATTATAAAATTTCAAAATCGTACTTGTATTTGGATCTGAAGATCCTTGTCGAGCAGCGCGCGTTTCTTGAGAATATCTTTCTTGAGCAGTTCCTTGTGTTTGAACAAAAGTCCCTGCAGTTTGTTGGCCGTGGCGCGATGACGCCGCTCTTCCGCGTGCTCCTTCTGCTGTTTCTTGCGCTGACTGAGCCGCTCCTCGCGTTCCAATTTGTCTAACATGCCCTTGAGTGTCTGTTGACATCCGGCCACTCGCTGGTTGTCCTCCTTCTGCTCGGGGGTGAGCGCCTTTTGTTTGCTGCGCATGTTGTCCAGGTGCTGGGTGGTGATGGGCGACGTTTCTTGGGGAGTTATCAGAACTTTGTTCACTTTGGTCGTCGCCACTACCACCGTTTCTTTCTGCTGTTGTTGGTTTTGTTGCTGTTGCAGTTGTTGTTGTTGATGACGCTGCAGCGCGAGAAGTTTCGCCTGGATTTCGGGAGTCGTGTTCGGATTGACGAGCGCTTGCCGAATAACTGTTAAAAATATTATTAAAAAATTGACATAACTTTCATTCATCGACGCTTACTTTGCTGCGTGATCTGCGGTGTGAGCACGAACTTCTGCTGAGTGCCGGCGGGCGACTGAGTAATCGGCTGCTGATGCACGGGCGAGCTGAGCGGAGTAGTGGACGGCGTCGACTGCGGGGTGGTGGGCGCCACTGCAGCCTCCGACGTGGGCGCGACGGACGCGACAGACGTGACGGGCGCCGACTGCAGCACCACCGTCTGTCCGCCGATGCCGATGCCGGGCGCGATCTGCACGAGGTGCGCTTGACCCTGGCTCGTTTGGATGGCCAGTTTGGGCTGAATCTGCGACTGCTGCACGGCGGCGCGCACTTGTGCCTGGATTAGCTGCGGCTGCAACTGCACCTGCGTGCCTTGCAACTGCGGTCGGATTTGGATGATTTTTGGTCCCTGCGGCGTCGAGATGGTGGCCACGGTTGTCGTGGCGGTCGACATCTGCAGTTGCGCCGGCTGTCCGGCCACGGCTACGGTCTGCGACGGCGCCGCGACGAGTTGGAGGGTTGGCGCGACGCTGGTCACAGTGCCCGTCGAGTTGGTGGCGTTCACCACCGCTCCCGACACCGGCGCCGGAGAGCGGATCGTGGCGAGTTGAATGGTGGGTGCTGTCGTTTGCGCCTGCGCCGCTTGCACGGTGGCCGCTTGCACGGTCGGCATCGTGATGAGTTGCAGTCGACCGTCGGCCAGTCGGATTAATTGTTGACCTTTTTTTATTTTAATAAAACAAAATGAAATTATTTTTTTATGAAAAACTTTATTTATTACTCAAAATTCTCACCAGGGAGCAGTCCCCGCACTTGAAATTGGCCGTTTGGACCTTGAATTATGTGAATTTGAGTTCTAATAGGGGTCCCTTGAGTAGGACTCGCTTGGATGAGTGCGGGTCTGACAGCATTGGTCACTTGTCCCGCGACCTGCGGAGACACAGTTCTCACGGCCACCACCGATTGCCTGGGTGTGTTTTGGGCGCCCGTGACCGCCGTCCGCGCGACGTACGCTGGGAAATTTTGTGCCGTTTTTGGTAAAATCGCCGTCGCGATGGGAATCTTGGCCGGCGTGACCGCGGTGATAGTTTTAACAGTCGTAACAGTCGGCGTTGTCCCTAAAAATATAAAATTCGATCAATAAAATGTATTTCAAAAAATATTTTTATCAAATTACCAGTAGTAACTTTCGATACACCCTTGGTGGTAAAGATTCTCCGAACTCCGCCGTAAGTTTTCGTTCCCCCGGGTCCTTGTGCGAGTGTGGTGACCACTGTGGCCACTGGTTTGACCCCGGCGATGCTACTGACGACCGTTGCCACTGCATTTGACTATTTAAAAAAATAAAGTAAAATAAAATTAAAATACTTAAAAAAAAAAATTAAAATTTCTAAGTAGCACTTGCCGTTGTTTTCCCCTGCTCCAAAAGCCGTTTTTGTTGCATGGCCTGTCGCTGGATTTTTAACTGCGCTTCCATTTGCGCTTTGATCTGTTGTGCACTTTGCTGAGCCTGTTGATGCGCCATTTTCTCTCGAATCACTTGTTGCTGTTTCTCTAACCTAAAATTTTTTTTAAAAATTTAGTTAAAATAACTAAATAAATAATGTTTTCTTAAATTTAGTACTTTTCGCCAAAATGTTTGATTTCCCATAATTCCAGCTCCTCTTCCGGAACCCACACTTCTAACACAGACGGTCCGCGATGCTGCGGCGATTCTGCTCTTTTCCTTTCCCGAAGTCCACTTCGCTGCGAAGTGGGTTTTTCTAAAATCGCCAACCCCAAAATGATTAAAAACTCTAAACAAAATGACCAAAATCCTTCAAATACCTCTGGGTCTAGATGGCAAATCGATGGGCACGTTAATTTTCCTCACCAAATACTCCGACCGCAGGCCAAAAGGTCCAATGTCCCTTCTTTTCAGCAACTCGGTGGTCATAACCTCAGTTTCCGTGGTGACCGTACTCATGCCACCTGGCGGCGGCTTAGTCTGCATGTCGTCCCACCGCAAACAGGTCCACATGACCCTCAGTTGCAGCGCCGCGGCGTGAATCGAGCGAATCGACTGCGTGCGGTATCTCCAGCACGTCTTGAACAGCGGCCGGAGACACGGGTACGGCCAGCTGTGGGGGTTGGGTTTGGCCGTCTGGCTGAAACCGGTCACTTCCTTCTGGCCGCCGCGTCTCGCCAGTTTGCGCAACTCGTACTGGGGCAGCACGAGAACGCCCTGGCGTTTGCTTTTAGTCATGAACTTGCAGCACACGGGCAACGCGCCTTTGTTCAGTTTCTTTTTCTGCTTTGTCACTTTAGTGATTTTCGCCAGGTAGATCTTGCCCTCCGTCGATTCCTGCGAGAACTTGGCTTCTCTGACACCAGAGTCACTGCTTTTTACGCTAGTACACTTTGGCGTTTCCTTTGTTTTGAGTGTTGTTGTTGTCGTAGTCGACGCGGGAGAGTCGTTGTCGACCGAAACTTCGACCGAGTCGTTGCTGTTGTCCTCAGTTTTCACGTTGTTTTGAGCGCCGACGTTCGCCGACCCATTCACCGTAACCGACGCGACCACTTTGCCGTCCACGATCACGATGCGCTTGGTCATGGTCACTTTTGGGAGCCCCACTGACGAACCGTTGCTCTCGTTCGACGTCGATTTCAAAGAGTCTTTGCTAGTGCTATCGTTCGTGTCTTCATTCGTCTGTCCACTCCGAACTAAAAAATTAAAAAAGTTAAAAAAAATCACAAAAAGATAAAAAAAAAATGTAAATATTAAAAAAAAATAAATTTACTTGATGACGATGATGAAATTTCTTTTTTGACCACTGCATTTTCGACGTCCACTTTCCTCATTGACCGACACAACGGGGAAAAACACGAACTGCCATCCTTAGTGCACGTGCTCGAGTAGCATCCGCTCGACCGGTCGCATTTCACCGGGTCCGCGGCGCTCGACATTTGTTCGTCCATATTTTCGAACTCGAGTCCGCCGTTGACCACTTGTTTGTCCGTTATTTTGAGCAGCGATTCCTTTTTCGGTTGATTCAGTACCGACACTTTGTTGTCGAGAAGATTGGCGTTCTCCGTCTTGGGAGTGGCGACCGGGATCTTCGTGACTACAACCATGGGAGTCTTGGTGGCACCGCCGTCGGGTTTGTCTGCCTGGAGAGTTGAGTTGTTGTTGTCGGTGGGTTTTGTCTTTTCCGCGAGCATTTTCTCTTCCAGCTCCTTCAGCCGCAACCTCCTTTCGAGGAACCCGTCAAGTCGGGTGGCCTTGGCAATCTTGGGATAAACTGTGCGCGTCGACGATCTCAGCCCGGCAGACACGTCGACCACGTCGCGATTAAAATCCTCGATTTTACTGACCACTTCTAATTTTTTTTAAAAATTTAAAAATTTTAGTTTAAAACTTTTTTTAAAAGAAGTTTTTAGTTTTTACCGTGTAATGTTTTAGTGCACACATTCGTCTTGGGCTCTTCGCCATCTTTTTTAGAGTCTTTATCCTGCTCGCTGTTCTCAGTTTCTTTAGTTGGTTCCAAGTTTTTCCCTGATTCATTTGGATCTTTAAAAAACAATTTAAAAAAAAAAAATTAAAATTATTTTTTTAATTTATAATAAAAACAAACTAACTTACTTTTGATAGCTACGACCACTTTGTAAGGGCCCGCCCTTAAACCCATGGTCATGCACGAGGCAAAGCGATAAATCCTCGTTGCACTGTGCCACTGCCAACCCCACTGTCCGTTAATTCGATATTCTTCTCCTTTCTGTTTCCACACCTAGTTAAAACATTTCAAAAAAAAAATAAAAAATTTTTACAAAAAAATCATATATGGTAATTCCTTTTTATTTACCTGATGTTTGAGTCCCAAAGAATATTTCACCCACACCGATCGGTCGATTTCCTCATACTCTTCCTTCCGATCACGTTTCTCCTGCTTTTTCCGCTCTTCTCGCTCGAGAGCCGTCGTTCTTTGCATTCTGATGTGTCCTTTTAAAAATATTTGTAAAAAATATTTGTAAAAAAAAAAAAAACATTTTTGCTGGAATTTGCAAATTTAAATGTTTCTCACCAAGAACTTCGTGCCAGACGGGGTTGAGCAGAACGGGTTTGATGGACCCTTCGAGAATGGCTAGTGCGAGAGAGAAATCTTTAGGTGTGGTGCACATGTTGACCGCTTTGAGCCAGTTGCTTCGATGAATGCTCCAATTGGGATGGAGGAACGCGGTGGGAATGTTGTTTTCGAGCTGAATGATGGTCTGGCGCAGCGTGCTTACCGTGAGCGCGCGGCTTCCTGTAACCATGTTCCAATTTACTAATCGATTAGAAACGAAAACAAACAAAAGAAGTGTAACAACGCCATCCACTTTACCGTAAATGCTTCCGTTCCATTTAAACTCACTAGCAGTCGTCATACTGAACTTGTGCGACAAATGACGTCGTTTGTCGCGCTCCTCGTTGTGCTGGGGCTTGTTAAGCGCCAGTGTATTAGTCGTGTATTGGTTCACGAACGACTTGTAGCCGCCTTCCATGCCCAATTTGAACAAATGTCCACTCATCAGTCCGCCGGCGCTCGCTGCGGCGTTCGATTTCGATCTCGTCACGCGTGTCACGTCGCCGTCTTTGCTGATCACGAGCAAGGAATCGTCGGATTCGCCTTTTTTCGGCACTGTGTTTAGTCCCCTGGTCTTCAGTTCGTCTAGATTAAACGTCCGCGGTTGTAGGGATCCGGTTTTTGACCTAGTCACGATCCCAGTGCGAGTCGCTAAAATAAAAAAATTAAAAATTCAATTTATTTATTTATTTTTTGCAATTTTTGAAATTATTTTACTGGAATCTTTAGTTTCTGGCGTTTCGTCGCCTTTCCTCTGTTCCTTCGCTTGCTTATCATTTTTATCGTCGTCATCCATGCTCGTTTCGAGTAATGAAAATATAACTTCGCTTCTTGTTCTAGTGTCTGACGATTTCACCGCTCCGTCTTCTTTTTTCTCCTGTTTGTCTTCGTCCATCTCTACTTTCTCCTCCTCCACTTCTAAAAATTAAAAACTTGTCAAAAAAAAAAATAAAATCTTTAAAAAAGTCATTTTTAAAAACACGAACTTATAGATGCATTTGACGTAATTTCAGTCTTGACTTCATCCACTTCCATTTTCTCGTTCTCCTTTTCCTCGGTTTTAACCTAAAAAACAAATTCAATTGAAAAAACTTCAAAAAATTACAAACTCCAGACAAAAATACATTATTCGGAATGTCTTCTTGAGATTTTTTCTCCACCAACTCTGCCTCGCGTTTCAGCGTTTCAAGGCGCTCTGCCTCTAATTTGGCTTTACGTTCGGCTTGCAGCTTCAATAAATTCGCTGCAACAAAAAACAAAATTAAAATTAAAAAAAAAATTTTATTTTATATAATTAATCAAAAATCCTTGCCATTTTCTACATCCAAAAACGACTTTCGGTTTCCTTTCAAACTCTGCGTCAATTTCTCAGTCGTTTCCATTTGTCGAACAATCTCTGCTTTCGAGTCTTCGATGTTTTTACACAATTCCCTCTCCAAATCCAGCGGATCCAGCGCATCTAACATTTCCTGAAAATGCAATCTGGTGGTGTAATACCAAGACTCGCCCGAGCTGTCATCTTCCCTATAAAAAAATAAAAAAATAAATAAATAAAAATAAATTTCAAACTTTATCAAAACCGTACACAAAAACCCGCCGACAAAGAAACCAATATTTCCTCCCGTGTCTATCGAACCCTAGTGGTTCCTGTCGACACAACAATCCACTTTTCTCCGTTTCGCAAATACAATCGGTCAGACCGGGTACCTAAAAAAAAAATATAAAAAAAAAAAAATTAATTTCTGAAATTCATAAAATTATAAAATTTTTCTAACTCCACCTTGTGGGCCCTGCAAACACTACAGACCCAATCCTCTTCGGGAACCTCTTCGAGCGGCGGATCCACACAACCCAGATGATAAACCGCTGAGCAGTTCTCGCAACACAACAAATCGCCCAATTTATGACAAACCCTGCAATGGTCGTCGTAAGTGATGGTACCTTCGCTCATGATCTCCTCTCGCACGTGATTCGTAGTAAGAAATAAATCGCAGAGAAATCCGATCAGTTTCAACTTGTTGTCGACAGTCGTGAACGGATACTCGCAGTCGTCGAAAACACTTAAAATCGGCCGGAACTCCTGATCGCTCTCGAGGTACGACCTCAGCACCTCGGCCCACGCCATGCTGTCGATCAGATACAACTGAATGTTAATCGAGTCTTTGAGATCGTGCGATCCGAAAGTCGTATTGTTAGACTCCTCTTCGCGAAGAATGGCTTTGAGCAGCGCGATGTGGATCTCGGCGAGCAGCGCGCACTGCTCTTCGGTCACGATCGCGGCGCAAAAGTCCTCGAATCGGAACGGCGACAGTCGCACGATGTGTCTGAAATGTCGCAGCACTTCGTACACCCCCAGAGCTTGTAAAACGTACTGTCGGGGCAGCAGCAGGTCGTCGGAGCACTTTGGGAGTGTCAACTGCGGGTAGTCTCGCTCCTGGAGCCAGATGGGACACGGACTGTGCGCTCGGCGCGTGTATTTTCTTTTTCCCGGGGTGCTGCTGATGGTGCTGTAACTGGAGTGCGAATAAACGCTGACATTGTCCGAATCGTAGCTGACGTCTGTTTCGTCCACGTCGGGGGCGGCATCGTCGTCCTGGAAGTCGCTACCGCTGGACAGTCGCTCGGCGGCGGTGGACGGGTCGTCGTTGTCGTCGTTGTCGCTGTCGATCACTTGCTGAATAAAAGTGCGACTTTTTTGTGCCGATTCGCGCGCTCGGCCACCACGCTTCGAGTCGGACCTAAAATTTGGCGAAGCGATGGCGCGTGAGGCCGGCGTGCAGAAGCGGGAGTTGAAGGAGCCGGAGCCGCTGTGCAGATATTTGGGTTTCTTGAGAAAATTCACCCGCTCGGTTCTATCAGAAAATGGAATCTTGGGCGGTCGGCCGCGGCCTCTGCGTCCTCTCGAGGCCATTTTGGGCGGTCACGATCGAATCGGAAAGTACTTGTAGCTTAGCTCGAATTGTACAATTAGCATAGACGTTACCTCTGACACCTGATTTGCTTATTTTTAGTGTCCATGTTGAAATTTTTCGGAAGCCGCCATTTTCAGTGGCGAGCGGTCACGTGACTGGCTGGTTTCGGTCGCGATGGTGAAGCGAGGGCGATTACGAGGATCAAACTCTATCCATTTAATGCAATTCGCTACGAAAAATCGGCGTGCGAGTCTTTTTTACAGCGTCGCTTTCTCTTATTTATCCGAACTTGAGGCGACGTTAACAAAACGATCGCTTCACTCAATGCACGCTGGGAATGAAAGGCGCTTTCCCATTGGCTGAAATCTCGCGCCGCCATCATCGTTTTCAACCTCAATTTTCAAATATTGCCAATTAACGTACGAATCGAGCGCCGAGTCGCGCCGAAAATTTGACATGTTTCGCTCCGATCGGAAAGATTTTACAACAATTTCGCACTTTACTACCGCTTCAATCTCTGTTTTCTGAAGAGGAATTTTTACTAACTTGCAGCGGCCAATAGCCATTCATAACGCATTTGTCGCGGCAAATTACGCTTTGTCTCGTCCGATCGCGATCGAGCGAGATTTGAACGAGAATCGACATGTCGGTCGCCGTGCAGGAACCACGTCCGATGTACGCGTTGAAGAAAGTTTTCGATTTACCGGATAAAATCCCTTTACCAACGAATATGTACAAAATGAATAATTTAATCTCGCTGACGCCGCCTGTCGTGGTAAATTAAAAAAAATTACAAACCGACATTTTTCTTTTTAATTATTAATTTTTTTACACTTTTATTCTAGGAAAATAATGAATTTAAAAACCTCGAAGCTAGACAGGAAAAAATCCTCTCTCAACTGGAGGATTTAGAGCTGAGGCTTAAAGAAATTCGAAAAAATTCAAATTCGATTACATTTGAGCCGAAAAATACTCAAATATTGAAAATTCCCGACAACGGAATGCTTCGAGACGTCGTGATCAACGCCAACCCGAATCACCCACCACTAGCCTTACTTAAGTTCCACAACTGGCTGAAAAAACACGTCAAAATCGGCACCGAGACCTTCGTCCACTCGTCGCTGACGTCGCCCTTAAACGACACTTTAAAAAACTTCTTTTCTTCCGATTCGAGCGTTTCTCGGTCACAATCTGAACTTTTCATCACTTTAATATGGCAAAATAGTAAAAAAAAAAAAAAAAAAAAAAAAAAATAGATGAAAAATTAATTTTGACCAGTTTTATCTATTTTTTTTTAGACTCCGAGACCGATCCAGTGATGATGATCAACCCGTTATCGCAAATAGCCATTAAGGGCGAAGTAAATATCCTCAGATATTTATCGCATTTCGTTCAAAACGACGAATCGTCGGACGCCTTGCACTTGACGGACGTCGATAACGTTTTGGATTTAGTTCACGGCTCCATCGTCCACGGGAACAACAAGGAGCGGCAGTCGGTTCTGCGCACGCTCAACTCGAGGCTCGGAAAGAAACCTTGGGTAACCGGCGATTCGTTTTCGGTGGCTGACATCGCAGCGTGGTGCGCGGTCAAACAAAACTCGCTTTTGGCCGAAGCGCCGGCAAATGTAAAGAAATGGGCGCTGGCAGTTGACAAGTTGAATTGATAAATGTTTAATCAGTTTAAAGAGAAAAAATGAATTGAATAATTGAATAAAATGACTATTTCTTGATTTTTGTTTTGTATTTACTCGATGGACACACGTCTTTGTTTAGACATATTTGGCATTTTGGATTTACTGGTAGACACGTTTGTTGTCCGAAACCGACCAAGAGGACGTTTACTTTATCCCATAATTCCCTAGTAAAAAAAAATTATTTTTAATAACTTTAATTATTTAGTCAATTTTTTTAAAAATTTACTTCGGTAACCAATCTTCTAGCGCCGTTCTCGTACTTTCCGGAGTTTTCGTTGGTTTTGGTACCCATTTTAGTCGATTTGCGATCCGATGAACGTGCGTGTCCACTCCGATACCCGTCACTTGACCCCAAGCTGTCTTCATGCACAAATGCGCCATTTTCGGACCCACACCCGGTAAGTCGCACAAAGTTTCTAATGTCGGTGGAATGTCGCTGTCGTATTTATCTTTAAGAATTTGTGCAGTTTTTTTTAAATATTCAACTTTTTTCTAAAAAAAGAAAAAAGTAAATATAAATTTCAGTATATTGTATATATTTTTTTTATTATAGTACCTTATAAAATCCAACTGGGTAAATGAGTTTTTCTAAAACCAATTTTTCCGTATTTATTACGCTTTCTACAGTGAGTCCGTGATTCCTCAATTGTGCCATCGCAGCGTGAGTTATTTGATCCTTCGTTTGACTCGACAACATGAGAGAAACCAACGTTTGCCATCTGTAAACCTGTGAATAAAAACAATTTTTAAACTTTAACTCACGAGTGAATAAATGAAAAATTTACTTTTGGTTCGGCAGTTTCGTCCGAGCATTTATGACATCCCATTGTATCAACGGGTGCATTTTGTTTCTTACGCATAGTTTCGATATTCTCTAAAATTTGTTTCCAATTATCCGGTTCCCAGGACAGAGTTTCACTCGGTGGCTCGATCTTGACTTCAACCTTAACGTCGTCTTCGTACGATATTTTGATCGTGCGACTTCGTTTTGCTGGTTTTACATCTTCGTCGTCATTCTCCTTCTTGATTTCCTCCTTGACTGTAATTCCGGTTAATTTTTGCTTAGTGTTAACGCTTCTAACTGCTGAAATAGTTGATTTTCCTAATGTTTTAGCGCGAGAGCGAAGTGCGTACGCTGCCATTTTAAAAACACAAACAATTGGCGCCGCGTGACGACAAAACTTCGCAACTTTTGTAAAAAATACAGAA
>JAQFZP010002340.1:0-14010 GCA_034695745.1 Geophilus truncorum | reverse complement strand
TAATTATTTGAGACCTTAATCCGAGGTGAACAACAACATTCATCACGAGTATACCGGTCGCCATTTTTGGTTCTACCAACAGTGTTGTACTGATGCAAAGCGCGGATGGTTGTTGGTTGTAGTGGAGGATGGTTGATCGGTTGCAAAGTCGAGGTCACGTGACCTGGTTTTGAGGGATGGAAAATCCCTCGACCTGAAAAGCGCCTCTCGACGAAGGACGAAGCAGAACCGGAACGACGAAAGTTGACCCGGAACCGGAACGACGAAATCACATGACTTAAGGCTTTAATATTATAGATTTTATTTTGTACATCTTTTATTCAAACACATGAATAAATTAACTGTGATTTTTAGATTTTGTAAAATGGCGTCCGTCTCTCTTGCTTTCCTCCCAATGTCCCGACTAGTTTCTAAGATTCTATACTTTCATTTATCACCAGGTGGCGTAAAGTATCGCGAACAAGGAACTTGTTCTTAACGTTGAAACTACTTTCTTAGGCTTGATATTCATGCACCAAAGACTCGTAACGACCCACAATCCACTATTTCGTAATCCTCCGATTAGAAAATAGTGCAAACTTTAAGCAAACGTACCATTTTTGCGGTGTTTTATTGAAAAGCAACATGTGGTATTGAATACCTATTTTTAAACCATTTAAAGAAAAATGGAGTCTAAAAAAGCCTTTTGAGTTGAGAACCTCTCCTTGTGAGAAGAAACACAAAATTAATTCAGTTAATCAAAATATTTAATTAAAAATTAAATAATTACTTTTTATCTCCATATTTTAACTGTGGTGTGTAATTTGGTGCTCCTGGTTCTTTTGCCAGCCATATTTTAAGAAGTTTGAGATTCGTATCCCCGCAGTCACCCAAATAAATGTTGGAAACGACGGCACTGGCTGAAAGAATTCCTCGAATTACTGTACAGGGCCGCACCTAACATCCAACAATGTTTCACCCGTGAGCTTTCCTGCAATCAACGTGCTTTATTTTGTAAATTTGTAAATTTTAAATTTTAACTTACCAGAAGTAAATAAACAGCGATAAAAGTCTTCGGTAGCCCACCGAAATTCAAGACCGTCCGCATCGGCTATGAACTCTATGGCATTAGCAAAGGCTTCGCTGTCGAATCATTACTACAATACTAGAACTCATTCCCGATCCTGTTACAAAAGTGTAAATGTGTCCCATTCACATCCCTGGGTACGATTCTACCACACTTGGATCTATATGTTGTTGGTCTTAAAATGTTCGTCTCGTCACGCTGATTCAGAAAAACCATAGTTTATGGGATCGGAAATGTGCACAACATCTCGAAAAACGCGTTTGAAAGTACCAATTTTGTCCGGATTCTACCACACGTGGATCTACATGTTGTTAGGTATCAAAATGTTCGTCTCGTCACGCTGATTCAGAAAAACCCTAGTTTATATGGTCGGAAATGTGCGCAACACCTCGAAAAACGCGTTTGAAAGTTCAAATTTCACAGGAGTGTGCAATCTATAATAAATGCCTCGCGACTCGCTGCGCTCGCCGCTTGCTCGCGGAGCGCTGGATTTATAAACATCCCCTAAGGTGACGAAACAGTCCGTATATATTTCTTTTTGGGAGATGTTTATAAATCCAGCGCTCCGCGAGGCATTTATTATAGATTGCACACTCCTGTGAAATTTGAACTTTCAAACGCGATTTTCGAGGTGTTGCGCACATTTCCGACCATATAAACTAGGGTTTTTCTGAATCAGCATGACGAGACGAATATTTTGATACCTAACAACATGTATATACTGACATTTTCTCATCTGAGATGAGTAATCTCTATATTGATAGTTCATGGAGGCGCCACGAGGGGTGTCATCTGGCGGTCGCTTCAGACATCCCACTTCCAACAATTTCCTTCTGGCTTAATCTTTGATGAAAATAGTTTGAAGGTTCCTTCATGGCTGTTAAGTATTTAATATTGGTGGCTTTATTTATTGTATTGTCTATTGTTAAAAAATCTAAGAATTCAAAAATTAAATTATGTTCTTCGCAGCGCCCCTTGCGACCGATTGTTGCAATTAAGTTAGAAGATATTTCTAAAATAGAAATCGATTAAAAATATCGATTTTTTTAACTCGTGCACGAGTTGCAGAGTCACACCTACGAGTTGTTGCAACAACAACAACTATTATGTTCTCTACGGGACTCCATGAGTTAATGTTATTATAACATCAGCTTACTCAATCGGTTAGTGTTATTAGACATTATTTTCTGTCTCTGTGTAAAACTATTTTATAATGTAGTTTCTGTTCCATCCGCCTGAGGGCACCACAATCACTTTGTATTGCTTGAAAGTTTACCCTCCAACTTCCAATTTTTCTTAATTTCCGGTTTCCAACTTCCATTGTTTCATAACTTCCAACAAGAAAATAAAAGACTAAGGGCCAGTTGCACCAATGAAAGTTAAAGTTAACTAGAGTTTAATCAATGTTAAAAGTATTGTTAAACTCAGCTTAAATTTTAACTTTTGTTGGTGCAACTGGGTATTAGCCATTTTGGATTTGTATTTACTGCCATCTGTCGGTAAAATTTGTAAGGTAAATTTCGCCAGTTGTTTGTAGAATAAAATAGTTTACTTTACTTTTACTTTATTTTTTTATTTTTTTTTAAAAAGTGTGAATATAGATTTAATAAAATCAATATTTTAAAAACATCATTTTATTTCTCTAGTTTTTATTTATATTAATCCCAAGTGTCGTAACTCGAGATAAAAATCTACATAAAAATATCTTAACAGAAAACATTGCAAAATTTAAGCTAATTTTAATCCTTAAATACTAATCTGAATTTTTTGTTTAGCGTCAATAAAAAAAAAATCCAATTTCGTATTTTTTTCCCCATACACAGCAGTGCGCGGACAACATTTAAATAAAATATAAAATAAAATTAATGCATTGAGGAATGTAATTTAAAAAAATAAAGTAAAACAAATAAAAAATAATTCACTAGGTAAAAAAAAAAACAAAAAGAAGAATATTTCAACTTTGGCACAATTGAAGTTTTACGTAATTAATGAAATAAAAATATCACTTTGCGTTACCAACTACGTCATTTAAGTAGTCATATACGAACACAATTGAAGGAACTTAAGATTTCGCAAATTGCAGCACCACAAACGCCTGAAAAAAAAATTGCCACATCCAAAACCACATTCTTATTGTCGAAAAAGCCAAAACCACATTTTTATTGTCGAAAAAGCCAACATCACTAACTACTAACAATATTTAGGAATGAGAGCTTTAGTGAACCCATTAAAGACTTTATTTTTCAACTTAAGATATGTTCTTTCACTTTACCGGGCAGTTTTTTTTTACTGTTTAATCGATGTATTTTGCCGTCTCGTGGTGAAATTTGATATTTTTCCTCATGTTTGCACCCAATAAACAGATTTGTAAATTCCAAATTTCAACACTAGATGACGAAATCGCATTTTAATCTAATAGTTTCATGTTTAATTGACGCGCTTTACCCTCTGGTGGTGACATTTGATATTAGCCAAAAAAAATCAATAAAATTGCAAATTTCAACATTTGATGGCAAAACACATCAATCAAACGTCATTCTCTGCCAGTATTAAATTATTATACTATTTTTTTCTGTAAAAATAAGATAAAATAAAATAAATAGATAACAAAAATAAATAAAAATCACAAATTTATAATTATTGTAAGATTTGTTACTTCGTAATGTGAGTTTTAGAAAATGGCACGTATTTTACTCAACAACAAATATGCTTTGACGCTCGTAAAAACGAAAATATATTTAAAAATAAAAAATAACACAAAATACTCATAATTTCACCATTAAAAAAAAAAAAAAAAAAAAAAAGTAAACAATTAAAAAGAATTTAAAAAAGAATTACACCAAAGTGCACAAGATGACTGTTTTTAATATAAAAACAATCCACTACCCTTCTTCTTTTACTTTTTTATTTAGATACGGCTCGAACTGCAAGAGCACTTGGAACAGTTTTATTCTGTAAATCGCACGACTAGCATCACACATAGTCATCGCCACGTCCACCACTGTAGATGGCCGCCCGGTAGCTGTACCGGTCAGTCATGCTCCTCGCGTTGGCGTTCCTTTCTGGGGTGTTGGTCGGCGATGGTGCGGCGGCCGGCTGTTGCTGAGCAGTGTCTCGGTCTCCATTTTCGCTCTCTTTCTCGTCCACTTCGCCGATGGACGTTTCTACCAGCGATGGCTCCAGATCCGGCCGCTGCCCCATTTTCGAACGGAGGAGATAGGCGTAAGTTTTGTACCTTTTCAACTGAAATTTTTAAGAAAATATTTAGTTTAAATTAGATTGTGTAAAAAGTTTGAGATTTTAGGCTTTCCAAGTAGGTTTAAGAAGTAGCCACATGCTCAGACTAAAAAAGCAGTTTTAGTTCAAAACTACGGTACCGTATATTTTACATCAACTTTTTTTTTCTTTTTTTAATTCATCTCATATACAGTATCAATTTTAGAAATCTTTTTCATTTGTGTTGAGAAATTTTCGATGATTTACTTCAAAAGCTGATGTAAAATACCGTTTTGAAATTAATTTTATTGCTCTTCGTCGCAAACTACCTACAAGAAGCCCTACAAAATTTGTAAAATTTATAGAGACTAGTATCGTGCAGCCATTCCGCTGGCTGTCATTTTATTAATCTGATTTGAGAAAAAATGACGTCAGTGCGTTCGAAATACGCGCCCACCGCTTGCTTTGCTTGTGACGTCATGTTTCGTCGCGACCAATCAAAACGCTTGCAGAAACATACATCGAAATCACGTGATTCAGGATTTTAATATTATAGATTTATACGGATTTTTCAAAATCTGTCAAGATTCGCAATTTTTTTTTTTTTTTTTTAATTATTTTAACCCTCGACAAAATTTTTTGAGAATGTCGAAACCAAACCAAGACATCCAAAAAATAAAAAATAAAATAAACTGTATAAATCTCTAAAAATCTTTGCAAATCTGAATCTTGAATAGAAAAATCTGCAAAAATTCGTTTAAAATCTCTTCAAATCTTTAAAAAAAAATTTCCCAAAAATCTCATCAAGGTTTTCCACACTCCTTAAACTTTGCAAGAAAGCCTAAAAACGCATAATAAAACAAAACAAAACAAAACTAAAAAAAAAAAAAAAAAAAATTACTTCATGTTGCAAATGGTTTTCTTTTTCATGGAAGTCGTGCATGACCCGAGACCGCGAACCTTTTTCGGGTCCGATGGTTCTGTGTTCCTCTAACTCCCTTTCTAGCAGTGTGACGCGTTCCTCGTGATCGGAAAGTTGCTCCTGCTGCACTCAGAAAAACACACAAAAAAATTATAAAAGTCAAAACTATTAAAAACATTTTTTTTTTAAATTACCAAGTTGAGCTTTGTGTGGCTGCACGGCAACAACGGACGTTGGAACTTCTTCTGGGAGCCGACGGCACCAGCCATAGGGGGAGCAGACAGGCTGGCTGTTACAAAGTTTATCGTGTCGATCCAGCTTTGCAGCTCCTTCGAATCGCTGTAAAATATGTAAACAACAACATAATTTAAAAATATATATATATATATAGAAATAAAACACGACTTTTTACTCACCTAGTTTGGAAAAGATATTCTGCCATGTCCGCCGTCTGCAACCGGAAGACGTGTTGTTTCTTTGTGTAATCTGTTGCTTTAGTGGCTATTGAATGATGTATCCGTATTGCGTTGTGTAGGCTGTCGTACAGTTGATTTTTTCTAAAACCGTGTTCATCCTGTAGAAAATTAAATTTCGTGTTATTTATTAATTTTCAAAGCTTGCTCACAAAAAATCCTTTCTCTAGAAGTAAGGAATACTGTATGTTAGTCTGTGAAGAAATAATTCAGTTGTGTGTAAATACCGCTTTCTGATTCAATTACAGTATTGTAAGCTCTAGGCTGAATGTAATAACTTATGAAGACTTCATAAAAAAATATTATTACAAGGATAGTACAAGATGCTGCTAATTAGTAGCAAGAAGTGCAACAACTTTCCCACTGCACTCGGCACGTGCAAAAACATCAAATAACGGACGTTGGAACTTCGGACGTCAAAACAATATGACATGAATTATAACATCAACTAAAGTATACAGTGATATACCTCTATATTTATTTACTTCTGTTTTTACCTTGTGTAAATATATGACTAAATCTTTAAGAGTTGCATAGAACATTTTCCACCCTCGTTTTCCAAACGGCGCTGCAAAATTAAATTAAAAAAAAAAAAAAATTAAGTTTTATCACTTCTAGCAAAATTCTCCAACTTTTCCTTACTCTTCTTCCCACTCGATTCGACGCAACATTTCCTCATAACGTAACCCTTTTTGTACTCTGTTGCTGCGCTCGCATCGGGCACGTCTAACATGAACCCGATGTGACCTGAGCGACCCTGGGCTCGCACTTGAGCCTCTGAAGATGGCACTACCTCTTCGTCTTCTTCATCCCTTTGGAACAATATAAAAATTAATTTACAAAATACTGTACATAAAAAATTAAAAATTAAAAATTTTTACATTGCCCATTCCAAGGGTTGGACTTTAATGGACTGATAGAGGGACTTAAGGATATCTTTAGGAAAGTTTTCTCCGTCGTTTAAATCCCACAGATTTCCGATGAATTCCGCACATGTCATCTTCCTCCCGATATTCTGAGAAAAAAATTGTAAATAAAATTTGTCAAATTTTTATTATTATTATTATTATTATTATAAAAAAAATTTACTTGTCCGTGTAAATCGCTATTTAAAAGCATAATGGCGCACGTCAATGTGTGAACCGCATCTAAAAATTGAAAAAAAAAAAATAATTAAAGACGAGGGTTAAAATAGAAGGTGGTGGATTAATTAAATTTTACCCTGAGAATTAAACGCTCCTGGATTACAATCTAGAAACCTTTTGGAAAAATGCACTAAAACCCGTTCTCTTTCTTGAGTTTCACCGGCAAGAGAAAACTGTCGTAAAAACTTCCTCAGCGCTATGTCCAGCGTGTCGTTGGTGAAATCGAAATACTTTAAGTAATCTTCGGCTACCACACGGCTAAATTCGTTACTAGAAAAGAAAAATAACTTTAAAATTGAATTAATCATTTCACGCAAATTTTTCTTCGCAAAGTTTAGTAAAATTTTGGAAGTAAGTTTAATTATTTAATTTTCTATCTCATTTTTTGACTATTTTTAAACATTTCATTTCTACTTCCAACCGTTCAACATAACCAAATCAAATTTCAACTCTAACTCTAACCCTAAAAAAACCCCAACTTCGCTCACTTTTTACAAAGATGTCTCGACACATCCGACTTCTTAAACCCCTCCAAATAAAACAACCTCTTCGCCAATCTACTGGCAGATGGCATGTCCACCGCTTTCGGGCTATAATGAAAACTATGTATACTCTCTATGTCCGAATCGTCATCCAACGGCGGCGGGCTCGTCGACTTCAAGCTCGCATCTTCGTCCGGCAAACTCGGAGCATCTACACAACTCTTCGTCTCAGTCAGACTCAAATCCCCGCTGCCCGTGGACAGCGTCGACTCCGGGCTCTTCCCCTCGCCCTTCCCCCCGTTCCTTCTCCCGCCCCCAAAATCCAACAGCGTCTCCTGCTGAATCGTCTCCAGCTTCGACTTGTCCACCTTCTTCTTCGGTGACGACCCGCTCTTTGGCGCCTCCTGGACCGGACAAACACTCGTGTCGTCGTCGCTGGCGCCGAAGGGGTCTCTGTTCTGCAGTCGCGCCAGCCATTCCTCGTCCCGCAAACTGTCCAGCTGCGTCGACCTTTCCTCGTACGGCGAGCTCAGCTCCGAGCTCAGGTCGCCGAGCCGCTCCGTCTCGTCCGAACTGGTGGGACTGACCAGCACTATCTCCCCGTTGGTCAAGTCCGGATGTGCATAGCGCACGTCCCGGCGCGCCGTGACCGGGGAACCGCGCGGCGCGCGCGGCGGAAAGACCGGCAGCGGCGGCGGCGCCCGGCGTTTGGGACTCCCCACGGGCCGTCGGCGCGAGGGCGAGGTCGGCGACAACTGCGGGGACGGCGACTGGCTGCCGTCGGTGGACGAAGCCGTCGAGCTGGACGCCCCCAGCGCGCCCGGCGCCACGGGTGCGTTGTAGGTCCACACGATGCGCTCGCTGGCCGCGTTGCCGTCGGGCCGTGTGTCCAGCAGCGTGTTAAGCGATGCGGCCACGTCGTCGTCGTCGATGTCGATGTTCACCGTGGTCAGCGAGTCCTTCGGGTGCAGGTGGTCCTCCGACTTGGAAGTGCGCACGTAGCCAAACGCCGCCTTCTTCTCGGCTACGGGGCTGCCCATCGCTTTGCTGCCCTTCCCCTTGCCGCCCTCCTCGGGGCTCGCGGGGGTGGACGTGGCGTGACCGCAGTTGGTGGTCATCTCGCCACGTTTTGTCTTCGAGGGTAGGGAGCCGCCGAGGACGCAGCTGGGGAAACCGGAGCTCTTTGCGTTCAGGTTGAGGATGAGGTCGCCGGTCATCATGAACGCCTCGAAACGGGGTTGGCTCTTCTGAGGAGCGGGGGTGGGCAGTTGATGGAGGCTGGTGTGCGTCTCCAGGCGGCCGGGGGCGGAAGAAGAGGGGTATTGCTTCGGGCAGTTTTTTCTGTTGGGGGAGTCGGTGTTGTTGTGATGAGCTGCCGTGCCGTTCGTGTGCGGGTGTGTGGGTGAGCCGTGGCCGTGGTTGGTTGGACTGTGGCGGGCGATGACTTCTTGGATTCCGTCGAGATCTTCTCTCGTGATGGCTTTTTTGAGCATGTCCATGTCGTTGGAAGCATGTAAGTAGATTTTCACTTTTTCTTTGATGCTGGCATCTGGAGAGTTAATTTTAAAAATTAATTTTTTTAATTAAAATTTGATTAATCGATTTTGAGCTTGTTGGTTAAAGTGAAGACGCCTGGTGAGAATTTTTATTTTTATTTAATGCATAATACCGTATTCATGTTACTGATATAAATAAAAATTCTAAGTAATTTTATCTGATGTTATTAAAATTTTGTACTGTTGTTTGAAAATTTATGTGTTTCTATGTTACCAATTTCGTTCCCCGGATTTCTCAGCAACTGCTTATCAGATTTTAATGACTTTAGGTTTGTTTAAAAGCTCTCATCTTAGAGATTAACCCTAGCTAGGTTTTATGCAAAAAATACATATCGAAATTTAAATTGGTTTAAGCTGTCCGTAATTGATCGGTTTTAGCGACCAACCAATCACAGACCACCTAAATTCGTAAAGGCGTTTAATCTTGGTTTAATTTATAACTTTGGACCTGATTTCTTCAATATTTATGCTTCTAAAGTGCCCAATTAAAATTTAAACGTATTAATTTGTAATATAAGAGTGTAAGACTTCCCGAAAATTTATTTGGTCAGTTTAAATAGCTCCAACATGATCAAAACGAACGCCGATTTCCTGCGCGGAAATCGGCGATCGTTTGGCCGTGTTTCTAAACTCGTTTTCGGCCAAAACAATCGCGAATTCCCGTAAGGAAATGCGCGATTACATTGGCCACCTTTGAAGAAGTATTTGTGGCCAAAACAATTGGAAATTTCCGTTCGGAAATCACAAATTCCTGATCGTGTTTCTAGTTGCATTTTTTTTAGTTGGAAATTTTATTTTCAAGTTATAAATTTAGAAAATAAAATTTATTTTCAAAATTTATAATTAAAAAGTAAAAAATAACAACAAATTAAAAAAAAAAAAAACTTAATTTAAAAAGACTACTGTATCTTTCTAATTGATCTAAAAAGTTAAAAATAATTTTAGAAATTTAGGGTACTTGCATGCATAATAAAATTCATCAACCACAAGCACCGTATCTTTCTAAGTTACATTAAATACAAGACAAAAATTATTTTTAGCTTTTTAAGACGTTCAAATATTATTTTTTTTCTTTTTTGATCAGTTAGAAAGATAGTTGTTTTATATTATTTTTTTTTTAAATTTGTTATAGTAAATAAAGCTAGGTTACCTAACGTTAAAATTTAGCATTATCAATTTTTAAAATAATTTTTTTTTTATCATTTAATTTATTAATATTTTTTATTTGTATCAAATTTCGACACCAGGTGGCAATCTACATTATCTAAACATACCTTTTTTCAGTTTGAGGTTAACTGTATCACTCGATAGTCGTAAACATTTGAGCACTGTAAAAGAAAATTTTTTTAATTAGCTAATAGATAGTGAAAGGAAGCATAAAATTCTCAGCCGCTGTATAATTAGTCAATTCGCTCTCATTTTCTAATCAACATGAGTAACTTCAGTCACCCTCAGTAAACATATTTGTAATTCAAATTTCAAAGTGAAGAATTAAATGCGACTTATTCTATTTTTAATCGAAGAGCTTCATTTCCTCTATTGAATTTGATTGCTTATTTTTAAAGAAACATTTATCAAATACAAACAATTGTTAAATTTTAAATTTTAAGTTTAAAGTGTTGCCAGTCTATAATAAAAATTTGCTTCTGGTGGTCAGATAATACAAAAATCGATCAACGGGATTTGCAAATATTAAAATTTTTGACGAAATTTGGGATTTTCATAGAATTTTAGAGATTTGTAGAGACAAGGGTCCTGCAGCTGCTGCGCTGGCTGATCACGTGATCGCCAACGGCCAATCAGAACGCGTAAACGCAGGAACATTTTTAAGCCAATCACAGCGCTTCCCTATAATGTATATTTAGCGTATCAGATTTTATAAGATTTGTTGAGATTTATGGAGATTTGTAAAGATTTCTGAAGATTTTTAGAGAATTACAAAAATTTGATATAACGTCATCGATGAAAACGTTAGCCGCCATCTTGATGACATCATCACCAAAACCCCACACATTTAGAACTAAAATCCCAAAATTGTTGAGATTTCTTAATATTTGTAAAATTTTGAGATTTTTAAAAAGATTTGCAGATTTATAAAAAAATTTTATCGATTTTTTTACCCTGTCAACGAGAATTTTGAGTTTGTCCGACCACTCAATTCAATGTAAACCCAAAACATTGATTTATGACGTCATCATTAACTGAAACCTGCCAATACTAAACCACCAAACCATTGCCAAAAGACCATTCACATCACATTGATTCAAGCTAACTAACATCTGTGCTCCAAGATCCATCACTTCGATCTCCCACTTGACTTGAACACAACCAAACTCAATAAAAGTGTGTAGCCACATCACTCTAATTACGGTATAGCCATCATTCGCTTAACAGCTTCTCAGCTTCAACTCTTTACCTCCAGACTGCAACTGTGTTTACCATTTTCATATTTTTCTATTTACTTTTACCCACTTTTCTAAATGTAATTCTTAAAGACCTGATGCTGACATGTGACAGTGTTTGTGACATTTTGAAAGAAGTTTAGGTTAAAGTTGAAGATCTTCAAGTCCTTTACTGAATTTCATTTTTTAAAATAAAAGTCCATTGAGTGACCCTTTAGTGACCTTTAAAGTGGCACAGGTAACTCAATATAAGGAGTTGATCATTTTTTTTCCCCTTTAAGAGCTAGGTTAAAACATCAGGTTTAATCAACACATCCTTGACCAGATTTGAATGGGGAAATTTCTTAAAATTAAAATGCAAGTTAAGCCTTTTATTTCCACTTCAAGAACCACCCATCAAGTGCCTGGAATTGTTAAAATTTAAAAATTGTTGGTGCTTTAAGGCCATCTGACAAATCAGGGCCTGGAAATGATTTATTGTGAAATATTGGCTGTAAAAGTCTTGTAATAGGTTGCAAATGTGGGATATAAATTTTGCCATGATCTTCGCTGTGAGAGGACACTAATCGCCTACTAACTGCTGAGTTCCTTGCTGTGCATCTGGTGGATCAGCAGATGCAGTTTAAGCACCAGGAGATGATACAGTTGAACCCGTTTATAACGTACTCGGTTATAGCGTAAACCCTGTTATAACATAACATTTTTTGTTTCCCCGACTATATAAGCGTTATAACTTATAACTATAAGAAGATATGTTATAACATCATTTTCAAGCCGGTCCCTAGAGAAACGTTATAAAAGGGTTCCACTGTATGTCTATTAGATTCCACCAGAAGAAAGATAATGATTTTTTTTTCAATAATATTTTAGTTAGTGCTTGTTGCATTATTGCATCCTAAATCAATTTCCTTTAGAGCACTATTACAGTCCAACGGTTATCAGAAAATTAGCGTTAAGAATTCAAATTCAATTTTCTAATTTTTTGAAATTTTCTAAATTTTGGTATTAAATTTTATACAGTTTATAGTTTTCTCTGTAAAACATTTACACAAAAAAAAAAAAAAAAAAAAAAAAAAAAAAAAAAAAACAATTTATTACTTGAAACATTTTAACAGTAATTTTTTTTTTTTTTTTTTACATTATTATTATTATTATTATTATTGGCTTTACCTTACGCTTAACATTATGCAATTTGCTCATTTTCCACAAAACTAAAAATGCAATAACTTAATGCAATTTTTTGAACAGAATCAAAAATTTTGACCTAAAAACCTCAGTGTAACTACTCAGTATGAATCCAAATTGTCACCAAAATTTATTGATCGAAATTCCCTATAAAATCTCAGAAAAAAATTACGTTGCATGACTTTGCTATTAGTTTGAGCGTTTATAAAATTGTCTATTACAAAAAGTATTCACTAAAACTGTGAATAATTTCATATTATTGTCACACCAAATAAAATGTAATTTGATTTTTTTTTTATTGTTAAAGAAACGATTTTTTCATTAACTGCATAAAACAATCAAAATATATAAATATATTTAAAAGGTCAGTCGTAATAATGTAAAAGTTGCCATCAAACTGTTTCAAGATAAAACTTTTCAACAATAGATTGCTATAAATTTGTGATACTGTATCTATCTTGAGCTATTATGGCTAAATTAGAGATTCTTTAGTTCAGTTCCAATTCCTACCACCAGCAAACTTAACTACACATAACAACTTCCAAAATTTACAAATTAAACAACTTATAACTGACAAACACTTTATTATCAAATTAACTCACTTGTCACATTTAATAACAAACCCCAAAGACAAAGGCAACTTTAAATTTCCAATTATTCAAAACCCCATGCTACTAAAATACCATTAAAATCAAAAAATAAAAAACATAATTGAAAACTTAATTTAACCAATTACCAACTTCCAACTTATATACCTTCTTTGGTCGTTAAGGCAACCACTTCCCTGTTGTTTACTTCCAGAATAACATCTCCAGCTTCTAACTAGACAGAAAGATAAAACAAAAGTGAAAATTACTCAAAATTATTCCACTATATTTATAATAGGATTTAATTGCCTCTAAATAAACAAGTTAATAACTCAAGCGATTAACATTCATAATTCAGCGAACGCTCTTTATACCGAAAATAGTAACGCTTTAAAAATTCATTCACTTTGCTTCCCACTTCTAGTTCCCATAAAACATCACATTTTAAGCACAAAAGGAATTTCATTTTTACATTTTTTTTTTTTTTTTTTTTTTTGGTGGGATGAGGCGATGGGGTATTAAAGCCAGGAATGTAATGAATGAAGCTTACAAAAAGAAGCTTTAACTCTTTTAACATTATTATCATATTTTCTAAAATAGTGAGAATGAAATGACAAGAGACATTTTTTGGTAGAAGGAATGGAAAAAAAGGGTTAAAGGTCAGGATATTTTGGATTTTGACATTTGAATAGAAGCTGAAAGTGATGAGTTGTCAGAAAAGTCTCCTTCTTAGTTTATGCTAACATTCAACTACTATAGAAAAAGACTTAAAGATGAGATGGAATTACTACTATATCTGTAAAGATGGTAGGTGAAGTTGTATTTGGTCAGAGCAAAAAAAAAATAAAAGGAAGTTTGCCAACATAGGTTTTGAACTGAATTTAGACGTTAAAGTTTGTGATAAAGATATGTAGCCATAATTTTGCAAGTAAAAAAAAAAAAAGGGGGGGGGGGGGGGAAGAAAAGATTTTTGACT